>WEIS01073657.1:26672-43965 GCA_013389965.1 Todus mexicanus | reverse complement strand
TTTTTTTTTTTCTTTTCAGCTGTCATTTCCAGGAAATGGCACTGTCAAACGATGTGTGTATGTGTCACGTTTCAGCCCGGTCTGGGGAGGTGGCAGCTTACCCTGGCTTCACCACTGCCGTGCCCCAAGCGAGACGGAGCCTGGGTCCCTCTGGCACCCGGACCCCCTGTGCATTTGTGCCTTGGACTCATGAGTGCTCTGCCATGGTAAGGAGCTGGAGTTGTCTCTCAGGCGGGTACCTCCCCGGCTTCTAAGAGTCTAAGTAGATAAAGATCAAAATTTTGAAGTGACTCAGTGGCCATCAAAGGATATGCAAACACACGTGGTGCCTCAGCATCACCTCCAGCTGCTCCAAGTGTCCCAAGAAGAGCGAAGTTAATCCAGTGGTAGAAATGGTCTAATTTTAAGATGGCAAAAACCTCTCTTGCTTTAGCCAGGCTTGTATCCAAGGAGGAGGGCGCTCTTTGCTCGAGAGCAGCCCGTCTGTCTAGGGTGTGTCTAGTAAAAATTGAAGACGTTTTTCACCACTTTCAAAATCCTTTCACCAATTCCCCAGCTTATCGGTAAAATAAGGGTAGTGGCAGATTCCTTGTAACTCTCTTCCCCTTCTGCATCAATTAAGCGTCTTTGCGAGGCAGAGCTTTGAGTGAGCTTTTCCTTCGTGTATCTCTTCTGGTTGCTCCCCAGGGAGAGAGTCTCTTGGTAATAGGAGCTACATCAGTTCAGAGAAGAATACAGTTTTGTTCCCTTCTCAAATGACATATGACTATCAGGCATCTCATGAGTTCTCCGAGTGGGCACATGAATTGAACCTTTTAGGAGTCAGGGTGATTAATGGCCTGATGGGTAGGAAGCAGACGTTCGTTACAGGTCTCAGGGATCTGCTTGGTGGAATTAAATAGCTGCCATGTTAGCGATGCCCTTTTACCCTTCGGAGCTCTCTCTTCCGAGCGGACGTCACCAGCGCCGCTCTGAAAAGGAAGCAAAGTTCACCGCAGGGTGGGTTAGGGGATTTCTTTTTTACTTCTGTTTTTGTTGCCTGTCTGTTGTTGTGTGGGGTTTGGGGTTGGTTTGTTGTTTTGGTTTTTTTTACAGTGCAAGCACAGGAGATGTTTTAATTGGCCTTGGTAGGATTGTCTCTTGCCTTATATGAAGCTAATTATGTGAGCCCACGGCATGGCTGCGGTCCTGGTGTGTCAACCTGGCTGCCGAGGAAAAATCTGTACCGCTGCCGGTGTCTGCGGGTAGGGCTGGCTCCCAGTGCCAGTGTCAAGCGGGGATTTTTTCCTAATATGGACAGTAGTCCACAAGGAACTGGATGAAGTCCATCAAACTAACGTCGCCAACAGCTAGTAGAGACTTTGGCTAGACTCTGCTTGGACCAGCCCTGACTTAGACACCAGAAGGTAAAAAGCTTTTTTTGCTCCGTTACTTGGCATGGCGTGGCCGAGGGTGATGTACTGCGAGCACAAACCCAGGGATGCTGACAGGAGGCGATGCCTGTTCACCAATTCCCCATGCAAATAGCTGTACAGTCAGGGCTTTTGGAAGACAAAGCCTTTTTTTTTTTTGTTTTACTTTGCTTTGTTTTGTTGTGGTTTTTTCCCCTAAAGAAAGCTCCAAGCAGGACCAGAGCAGGCACTGGCACGCTCGTCCAAACCCTTTCCTTTTCTAGGTCCCCCTTTAGCTTCTGGCCGAATACCGATGCAGTGCAAATGTTCCCACTCCCAAAGCTCCACTTGTCCTGATTTTGACAATGTGCAATCTGTGTATAGAAATTTTTATCTGCGTGCTCACTAGTGGAGTATACAACCAGTGCTTTAAACTGGCAGTGACAGCTAATTCCTGGTCGGTGGTAACTGCTAGGTTTGTTTCTAAGGAAAATAGTGGTAGGAAAAGGGGGGTTAGGGTGGGGGTGTTTAAGTCTTGATGTTCTATATTAGACGTAGTCTGGTTTTAAACATCAGCATGTGCTGTTCTTCTTTGATGGTTTTCACAAAGAGGATTTCGCCTTCCACTTGTAACTCAAATCCCACGTTCCCCTTACGTTGTTTCATGCCGCTAATGATGATGCTTCCCCAAGTAAATACGTACGCGCGTGTACATTTCAAATGCAACGTTCCCCTTCAACGCGCCGCTGAAACATAACAGAGCTGATCTTCTCTAGCGATCTCCTGTGCCAGAATGCTCACGTTTTGAAATGAAAATGGATTCTCCTTATCTTCTCGTAGCCTCTTTGATCCATTGCCTGTGGGGGTATGGTGGCACTAACGACAGAGGACAGGGAAGCTTTAGCTTCGCGTGGCACCATTAGCTCCGGAGCATCAGCAGCATCCTCGTGAGGGATGCCAGGAGAGCAGCCTGCATCCCCACGTGTCCCCTGTGCTTGGTGCCAGGCGGGATGATCCCCATGGAACGCTCTGTGCACACGCTGCGTGTTTCTGCAGCGCTCTTCCCTTTCCCCAGGAACCTTTTTAGCATCTCAGAAACTTGCTAAGAGTTTCCTGTAGCGATTCCTGCTTCCCAGACATCCCAGATCTTTTCCCTCTTCCAGGTAGCACATAACTCCAGGAACTAAACTTGCAGATTAGATCTGGGTTCATCTGCGCAACCAGCCTGTCCCCGCGCCCAGAGATCGCATGGTTTTGTTTTTCCCAACTTCTCATTCGGTCCAAGGTTTGTCATTTATAGCTGGTCGCAAGTGGTGAACCGAATCACATGGACCTTTCTTCCAGGGCTCTGCATGCAAGTCCTGTCAAAACTGTTCTCAGTGATGACTCAGTTCCTTTTTTTCCTCTCTTTTTTTAAAAATTTCTTTTTATTTTAATATCAAGTACACAGCTAGTTGTACCCATTAGAGTGTGAGGAAGGATGAGACAGAGATGAGGATACACATGTGTATGTATCAGATGCTGAAGAGCAGCGTTCGTGGTATAAATATAGCTCGGCTGTGTGCCTTCTTACATTTCAATTTTATAATCCTTTCCAGAAGATTTGGACAAAAATACTGTAGTGTAAGAGAGCATTAGTTTCTGGGTTCTTCAAATAATAATTCTTAGTACGGAAACTAGTAAATAAACCTTTCGAGACGGGCAAGATGACATCTTCCCTACTTCTAGGAATTGGACGTGGGGTAGAGATTTATGAAAGGTAAAATAAAGGACAAGTAGAAGCAGGAGCAGAACCGTAGGTTTTATTTATTTTTTTTAGTTTATTGCTAAAACATATGAATCGTCCTTTTTTTGTTTGTTTTATTGGTGCGATTATATATGATCTATCTTTACATGTATACTTTTTAGACCTGGTGGGCCCGCTGTGATTAAATGTTTGCTTTGAATACGTGTCCAGCGTGTTAACTTTTCACAGCGGAAAGTTGTTAAATTCATTTTTATACAAGGAAGGCAAAAGAAAAAAAAAAGGGGGGGGGGGAGGAAGAGGAGATTGTTAAATGTATGGAAACCCTTATTGGCTGAATTATATAACTGAATTCATTCAACATGCTGGGTGTATCTTGTTCTCCTTTCAGTATTGCCACTCTGTTCATCACCCCTTTTAGTGCTTTAGGCATATGGCATGCAGTACATCCAGGGAAGTGTCAACAATATGGCATATGTTATACATACTGATCTTGATACACCGTAGAAAATAATGGGCCTAACTTTAAAAGGCACGGTGCTAAGAATAGAGCCGCGCTGCAACATGCAGACAGCCAATCCGCCATGAATGTCATGTTTGAAGACAAAAAGAGCTGTATTTTTCATTACTTTTGGTGGCTTGCTTTGGATTTTGGCATTGCCGCAAATGAAAAACGTTACGGTGGGATGAGTCCAGGCTGGATCTTCACCTGCCTGACGCTGGGACCACAAACTCTGCGGAGATTTGGGGGTCAACTCGCACAGAGATGGTGGCAGGATGGGTGCTTTGTGTATGGGGGCAGGAGGGAGCTGAGCAACTCGCCAGCTCGGTGCTCCGGTGCCCCTGTGAGGGACGTCTGCTACCGGCACCATCCACGGGAAGAGGGATGAGGCCAGAGGATGTCCTGACGCGTTTCCAGGAGTCATTAGAGGGTCGCATTAGCTCACCACTTAGCTCTGTCTCCGCGCTGTAAATGAGCCTGCACAAGCAGATTGCTCCGCTTACATTAAAACCACAGTGGTGGAAACGAGTCTTTCCGAAGACCCTTCCAAAGATGTGCCCGTCAGGGTCTGGCTGCAGAATCAGGGCTCTCATCTGGACTCGCAGCAGTGAAACGAAGATGAAACGCTCTGTTTCTCATTTCTGGATCCTGGACTTACTCAGCTCCCCGTTTAGCCGTGAATCTTTCGTCCCCGAAACGCTCATTTTCAAATTTTGAGAAAATTTAAGCAGGGGGTCCTTTGAAACGCTAGGCCTCAAAATTGTTCCGGGGAGTTTCACCTCTCAAATAAATTACTAATACCATGATAAATTACTAATACCGTGTATATCCGCTTTGCCGTTTATTGTGCTGCACCGGCCTGGCTCGGAAGCTGTAACATCTGAAGTGCAGAGAAGCAGTGACTGGAGAAAGAAACGTCTTCTTTCCAACAAAGACCAAATATTTCTCTGTTATCTCTCCGGCCATCGCAGCGATTTTTGATACTCGCGGAACCGCGCAGGTCGCCCCGCGGAGAAAATAAGACGGCGAAATACTTATTTTTAATCTTCGTTGAATGCTGAAGGTTTTGTGCATGTTTATGAGGGTTAAACATTAATAGCAGATGTTGTTAATGAATAGACGGCTTGAGCCAGCTTCTGAGACCTTTTAGTTAGTACATGAATTTTCTGGTTGATGACAATACTTGTAACACGCCTAATTATGAAGTAGTGTTCTAATCAAGCCTTGAATAACTGAAGAATTTCCCCTCCTCTTTTGCGGTTATTTCAGTGGCACACACGCAGATCGCTTCGCTGCCTGCGCTTATTCTTAGTGATTTTTCTTTTCTTAGAACATTCATTGAGGTTTTTTCCCCCCGAGCAGCACATCTCTTTACGCCGAACGGGGCGGCGCAGGAACACGCGCGCGCCCGGCACGCGCGGCCCCTCCGCCCCGTCCCCACCAGCGCCTGAACTGGTGCCAGCCTCTGAAGTTGTTTGTCCCAGTTTGTCACACTTCCAGGTGAAGTACGTGAAAGTGATTATAGGTAATAAATATCTTCTTTTTTTTTTCCCCCCCTTTTTTTTTTAAACTTATTGCAGAGGCAGTTTTTCCCCTGTTAATGAGGGTAATTTGACTTGGTTGAAGGATTGCAGTTCTTAAGAATTAATGCAGCAATCCAATTCAAAGATTTAAAGAGATCTAAGATTTTTCACAGGTCGTGTGCTAGTGAATGTGCTCCTATCACATAGCAGCTAATGGACTTGAACAACAGTCTGTCATTTACTGTTACCTCAGTGTATAGCAGCTTTGCCCTTGATAGCAAGTCTACTTTCCCAGCAGTGCAGGTTATTTAGTAGTGCGGTGTATTTGTAACACTTTTAAGAGACGGTATCCTATTTCTAACAGCCCTAATTACTGGATGAAGCGAGGTTACCTTTCTGACTTTCTTAATTATGTGTTTGGATCCTAATCTGTGCGAGCCCGAAGTCTTTTATGCTTTAACAGTCGACTCAGATTTGTCTCTACGTATGCACATAGATGAAATAATTTCTGTATTGCATTTTCCCTATATTGATGCTCCAAGGTTAATTAGATAAATACGGAAGCGTTAGGCACCAGCCTCTATAAGGTCCTGTTGTTTTTAGGGCTGCATTATTACCTTTTAACAGTGTTTTGTAATGACTTATTTGTAAATGCTGTCAGAAATGCTCTAATTTCTTGATCCTATTACGTTCCTGGATATGAAAAATCCTATTTTAAGGTAATTAGAAGGATTCTCTTCTATCTAAATGTGTGTTCTCTAGACGGTGTCACTCTATACTCTGCACACAAGAACCTTTGTTCCTTAATTAGAAAAAGGACTAGAGCTCATTAATTGTGGGTACAAAGTGATGTCTGCTCAAATGGAGAAGCAATAATACAGTTTAAATAATGATTGATCCTGCATTTTAAGCCTTATACTATTTCCTACTGATAGTCACAAATAAGCGACCAAAACGCAGGTCACGAAGCGTCGTGTTAAGATTTTTATGGAAAGAGCTCTTTTTGCAAGGGTAACCCTCTGTCGGGCACAATAAATAAGGGATGGATGGTACACACACGGCGTCTGCCGTTTAGAAAAGTCAGCATTTGTCAACAGTCGCTCCATAGTGATAGCTGAGATCCTGGGCTTAACTCCACCCCGTACTTTAGAAAATGAAGTGATTGTGGTAGCTGCGCAGTCAGAAGCAGTTTGGATCTTGGCCTTACAGAGCTGTTATTGTGATGAAAAGAGTATTTTAATTACAGCTCGCAAATAGGATGCGTTACAAACTTCTTGAGGATTTTGCAGGGTGTTATTTTGGAGAATGGAGACAAGTGGACTTTGTCCTCTGGATTTTGCCATCTCTCTGCCATCCCCTTGGGAGGAGGAGGAGGAGGACACAGCTTGGGAGATTAAACCCAGCACCCTTTACCAAAAGGCTTGGGTTTATTGATGGCCACAGAGCTGAGGTGGTCCGAGATACGCACCACGCGTCGCACCAAGGCAGGGCCAGCTCCCAGCGAAGGCTGCCCTCAAAAATCCAGGAACGTGTTGACACTGAGCTTGGCAGTCCCGCTGCCAGGGTGGGATGACAGGATGGTATCTGTGTGGGTTTGGAGTTTGCATCAGGGCTGGGGAGGGCAGGTGGTTGGGATGTACATCGTTCAAGGGTGATGCCTCTCAGGCTCCCCAGCTCGTGTCTCCATCTCCTCCACAAACCCAGCAGTGCCTGCTCCTCTCCTCACCCCACCTTGCCTCCAAGACCGAAGAAAGAGAAAACCAGTCTCATTTTTCTAACCCTAACGAAAACCCACATCAACAAGGCAAAGCGTTTCCTACGTGAAGAATAGGAAAGTTGGATGGCGGAGTCATTAGGCTTGTTTTTCCTGCTAATAGTTTCACAAATCAAAATGGTGAATGCTCGAGCAGGGTAGATATTTCACTCCCAGCGTATCGGCACTGAAAGAACCCCAGAAAATGAGGGTTTTCATGGTATCCTTCTCTGCCGTATTCCTCTCGGTGGGAAAGAAAAATAGTTTTTAAAAGATAAAAAACCTGTTCCTCAATTGACTATGCAAAAATCTTATTGCGGTATTTATTCCAAACCTGCACACATAATGTTCAGTCAAGGAGAAAACAGCAAAAAACAGTTGTTGATGGACTTAGCAGAGAACTGGATTAAATAAGCATTAGTCTACTGAAGCTGATTACAGGAATATGAAAATGCAGTATCTTAATGGTACATATTTTCATGTGGCAGCTCAGTTGCCTTTCATTTTGCAGCTAATATGTCTATTCTTATGAGTCATTTACTTCTTTAATTACCTTTTGCAGGCAAGGCACCATGGTATATTAATGTGAATGATTTTTACTGCCAGTTTATCATACAATGCCCCAGAAGTTGAAAGGCGTAATTGACTTGGAAGAGCAGCTCATGAAGGAAACAATATTTAGTTGACAGTTTTCCTTGTACTCTCTGTTGACGTTTATGAGTTTACACTATGCTAAAGGAGTAATAAACACAATTTTCTTTCAATAACAGGAAAGAGTCGCTTTTAAAATACATTTGTGGAAAACAGATTTGTTCGTTTTCTCGAATAATATAAAATAATGCGCTTCCAGTGATGAGATGTATGTAAGATTGTCAATTGAATTAAACCTCGGAAGGTGCATTTATAACCTGCCTTGGAGCGTTAAAAGATATTAGGGTGCATATGAATCGAATCAATTTAATGAATATTTAAATTATACACAGATTTGGATAAATCACATTCAGATCTGCGTGGTAGGTTGTTTGGCGGCCTTCTCTTGCCGTCAAGCGCCCAGGTTTGGAGTGAGGATTCGAGGGACAGAGGCTCTGTATCTGGAGATGGAAGAACGCACGGCAGAGATAAACCCCGGCAGGGAGATTATTGCCGAAACTTTCTATAACTTTCCTGAAGCCACAGGCTTGGGGAAGGTTTAAAATCAGCTTTGCAATCCGTCAAAGTCCATTTCCTTCTGGAACGCTACTTTTATTGAAATGACCTTGTCGAAGCGCAAATTCTTTTTTTTTTTTTTCTTTTATTCTTATTTTTTTTGTCCAGGCATCCCCAGCCCCGGCGCGCAGGTATGATTAATCACCCCATCCCCCTTTAATTAATTTAAAGGAGCCGATGCCCAGGGCGGGCGCTGGATGCCGGCTGGCGAGGCCACCAGCTTTCCCCGCTCGGCTTGCAGAGAGTTAAACTTTTCACAGTTTTCCCCGATTGTTTGCAGTTCAGCCCTCTGCAACATAATGAAAGTTTTCTAGCCATCTGTTGTTAAGCTGGCGGTGAGCAAGGCCAGTATATCCAAACAAAGTGCTGGCCTGCTGTAAACTGAACCTGTCAGTTGAGCATAGCTGGGCTGACCTCCCCGGGGCGCGGGGCACCCGGCGGTACCAGGCACTGGCTGCCTGCTCTGCTTCCAGGGGAACTACTTGGGGGGACCGTGTTTACTTTTTCCACTTAGCGTTCCTCCCACAGGCTCGGACGGGTTTATACTAAATCTTTAAATTGACACTGTTGAGGGGTTGTGGTTTTTTTGGGTTTTTTCTATTCTGAACTTTTTTTAAAAAAAAAAATCTCTTTGGAGGGATACCGAAAAAAAAAAAATTCAAATCCCACTGTTGGTGGAATTTGAACTTTTTTTTTTTGGAAGTGACATGATGGGGGGGGAATGGGGACGCAGGAGAACAACTCGGTGCACGCCGTGTGCCGATGAGATTGTCTCTTGACAGAAAGAGGCATGTTCCCAAGTATCCCGGCTTGCTTTCTAGCTCCTATTGTTCCCTTTGTTCTGTATTATTTAAGATGAGTTACTCATTTGCTTGTGAGGATTGGGAATAACAGGCAAGGTAGAGCACAGCAAGCAGCGTCTATTGTCTTCCTGCGAACCACGAGTTCATCCAGAAGTGGCTGGAGCTGCCTTCCTCTTGCTTCTGTTTGCTTCTGCCCTGGTAGTTTCAGCACTGGGTACTAGAGAATTTGGAATTTTCTGAGCAGAACTGCGAAGATCAGGCTGGGAACGGCCTTGACTTGCAGGGTTGTGGGGCTGGGGGTTGTTTGCCTTTCTCCTTGGTACTAAATCTGCACTGGTTTGGCCTCCCTTCCTCTGCCCCTGTGCGTTTGTGCTTTTTCCAGTCTGGTTCCTCGGGTTGCCATCCCTTTTTTCTGTCCTACCTAAATTCTAGCTGGTTTATTCCTATTTGTCTGTGGGGTAATACATGTCGTTTCCCTCCTAATATTCACCCAAGGCAAGCGATTTTAACCATTTTGGTTTTTTAACATCGGCAACAAAACTCTCAGCTCCTGCGCCAGGAAAGTGAGTTTGGGGTATTCGCTGTTTTCAGTGTTTAGTTTACTTCAGACTAGACCTACTGTAAATACCTTTATGCTACAGCTACTGCCAAAATCACTCTTTCTGCTTTGTTTTCTGTACTTGTGGTATACCTGCTCACCAGTCTCTGGCTGGTTTCAAGCGTGTTTTACTTACTTGGTGATTCCTGGAAAGCAAACCTGATTCCCAGTGACCCCAAATGCTGCAGTTCTCAGGCAGGAGGAGTTTCGCCCGAGGAAGAGCTGCTGAATTTGTGCCGTGCAAGAAACCAAGCTGTGCTTTCGAAAAAGCCCATCGCAGCCAGTCCGTACCTTCACAGTGTGTAGCAAACGTACTGGAAGCTCTGGAAAAGCAGCAGAAGTTGTTCAAAGTCACACTTTGCCTTTCCACCAAGGGTTTGTGCCGGAGGGTGAGAGCACCCAGGTGAGGGGATGCAGGGATGCAGCATTTCAGGTTGTGTCCCCTGCTGCGTGGTTTTGGGGGGGGGCAAAAGGTGTATGAGAGTGGTGAACAACACTCAGCTTTCAATTAAAATGGCTGCGCTTTACTAGGAAGCCCCATCCCGCTCTAATCTGTTTGTAAGGTGACTGACACATAAAGTGCTTTTTGTTTTAAGGCAGAGGGGGACGCGTCGAGGGTAGAGTTTCTGGTATAAATGTCAGGTGCAACGCAGCTCACGCTCGCTCTCAAAAGTCAAGCAGATAACCTTGGCATTTAGGGACGTTGCCTTGTAGAAAACGGAATTGTATTTTGTTTTTCAAGAGGAGGACTACATTAAGAGGTCACCTATTAGCTGTGTTTTTGCTGGCTGTCTGAAACTGGGCTCTACTGTCTATTAAACTCCAACCACTGTGTAAACATTCCTGTGTTGTTCCTGGTCCCTACAATGGCCAAGGGGATCGAGTTTCACCTGCCTGCACATCTTCAAGCAATTAAAGCAATTAGCTTGAAGCCATTTCACATTCAAGGTCTACTGTGACATTCAAGTCCAGAAGAAGTCTAAGGGAAAAGAAAAAAAAAACCAACAAACCAACAAAAAAGGACGAGCGTAGAAGGGCCGCTGTGCAACGCACACAAATAACCTGCAAAAGGGGGTGTTTGGACTTGAGAGCGACTCCCAAATGCAGCGGGCAGGCAAAACTGCTGCTGCGAGAGGGAAAAGATGAAGAAAAATCATCTAATGATCCTTTAATGATACCCAAGTTTTGCCTGGTTCGCACTGGGAAGGGAGGGGAAGAAGCGCGAGGGGAGGAGAGCGGAGTAGCGACGTGATTTGGAAGGGTATTTGTGTGGCAATCGTACAGTGTTGGTCTTATTTACTGACATTTCTCCTGGCACGGAGATCGTATTTTTCTTCTCGTTTAGGTGGGGATTTGTATTTGGTGTTTACATTGTAAAACTGCGCTGGTTGGGGCTGATGGATCCGTTACAGTGACATTCAGCGTCGAGTTTAGCGATTCCAGCAGTAAGTCTTGAAAGCTGCTATTTTTTTAAAAGGTTGGAGCAGATTAGTGGTGACCTTAAAAGATTAAACTAGTACAGTTTAAAGATAAATAATCAGCCTTTAGCACATTAGATAGCTACATAAGCATGACAGAAGGTGACTTTCTTACAACAGTTTCAGAACCCAGGAAGCATTTTTACATTTGTAACTTGCCTAAGAGGCAGGGAATTGGCGTTCTGCAGAAAGCCAGACATCAGAAACTGATTGCGCCACTTCAAATTGGTTAATACCGGTTTAAATCCACAGTTTTTCTGTTGGTTTTATTATGCAGAAGAGGCTAATTTTAAAAGCTCTGCCTGCTGCAAAAGAAGATCTTGCTTTGCTGTCCCGGAGGGTGTTCTTAATCAGAAATAACCGCAGGCTAAATTATAATGTGGAATCCTGCTGCCCTTTAACCTAACGCTGCTGCTCGTTCGGTGTTTGTTAACAAACAGCTCTAAGTACAAAATTGTTTGAGAATTACTTTTTCATTATATTTGCTGACTTCAATTAGAATAAGAAGCTTAGTTGGGGGAAGAAAAATTAAAAATGTATGGGCTTCCAGAGAAAAGTTTCAGCAATTGTTTCCCGGCAAGCGCCGCCTTTGGTGTACGTATCTGCGGACTCCGTGGCGCACGTAAATCAATTTAAATAAAATTATCTTCTCAACTAATATTTCTGCACCGATGGGAGAGGCAGAGCTCAAGAGCATCCCAAGGCTCAGCCCTCGGAAAGATGCACAAGTTAAAATGGTGGCGGGGGCTGAGCCTGGGCCCCTCTCGCGCCTTGCGGGGGGGGGAACGCGATTCTCCTGGCTCGGAAGGCAGAGATCCCCCAGCCCAGTGGTGGTTTGGAGGGCTGGGCTTAGATGCAAGTGCCACGGTGTCCTATTTTTAATTTCACTTTGAATAACACGTAATTGAAACGTACACTCTCGGCACGTTAATTGGTGAGCTGGAGGTAAGAACTGCTGAGTTAGGAGAAGATGGCACAAACCCTCCTCTTTTTTTTCTCCCCCCTGAAGTTTACACGCGGGAGCGGAAATGCTGCGGTGCTCAGACAGGAGGTGATGCCTCTGTAAAGCACATCTCTCCAATTTTTTTTATTATGATTTTTTTTTCCTTCCTAGCTTAGTCTTCTGTTTCTATGATCTGCCTTTTGAACTGTTTTTGTGGCTGATCAGTTCCACCTAATATGTCTCTTGATTTCTGCTATTGTAATACTCAGACGACATGCTGTTCTCTTCATTTTTATAAGCTTTAGATGCTCCTGCCTGTCATACTCTGGCGGTTTATCTTCAGCGTCTGGATTTGCTTTCAGACTTGCATGTCTATCAAGCTGCTGTTGCTTTGAATGTGAGATCAAAAGAAGATGAATTCCAGTAAAAAATTTCCTTGTATGAAGAAAAGATTGGGGGCCTATGTAAACATCCCACTGACAGCTCCCAATGAGTTATTTTAGCAGAGCATTAGCACCCAGAATGACAGACAGTCCAAGACTACATGCTAAATAACAAATCAGTCCCTTCAGCGGCAGCAGCACGTTGCCACAACAGCAATACATTTTTCTAAAGGAATCCTGTTCCTCTTTTTTATTGAATATGGCTGTTCGACTGCTCATCCCTTCGCGAGCTGCCTTCGAGTGCCAGCCCCAGTTTACTTTTTCTCCTTTGACAATATCTGTGTCATGTCACCAATATGACAGAAGACAGGGCTTTGATAATTGGGTGGGGAGACGGTTAGTTAGTCATCTCAAGTTAAAGAGGTAGTTTGTTTTAAGGAGGAGAAGGAGGCGACAACGAAGGGAAAGCATCTGCCTGAATGCTAAACGCACGCTCTCCGAGATGCTGGATGCTAGTCCTGCGCCCGAGACAAGTTGCATTTTTTTGGGCGGTTGTTTATATTTCGATTCACGCAGCTGGAGAAAATAGCTCAGAAGCCCAGCCAGCCTCGCGAGCTGGCTTTAAGAGCAAGTTACAGCACTGTAGAGGGTAGGAAAGTCAAGCTTGGCTGAGCTCGTGTGCAAATACGAATTTGCCTAGATGCAGACGCGAGGTGTGTTTTTGGCTGCTGTTTGGCCTGGTTGGGGACATAATTAGTTCTGCATGTTTCTGCTTACAGGCAGGGGGAACGCAGTCGCGCAGCCTTGCTAGATTTTTGCGCCTGGCGTAGGGCTAAGCCCAACTTGGAGACTACCTGCGAGCTCCGGCCGATCCCACCACTTGGCAAGGGAAGAATTAGGGAAGGAATGCTCTGCGGTTTCTTTGTCATTTAGCAAAAGCAGAGGTTGCTACTGTGGAGGCAGAGCCCCGGTGGCTGCCGGCGAAGGGCAGCGCTCCAGCGCCGTCTCCCTCCAGCCTGCGCTCCGGCTGCACAGCACTTCCTGTTTATTCAAACATCTTCTTACCATTCTTCAGCCCCCGCTTCACAGAAACAGCCAGAAACACATCTCCAGCGTGAAGACGGAAATCTAAAGGCGGACAGTAAGAGCTTACTCTGTTAAACTCTTCATTTTCTCCGCGAGCGCTCAGAGCAAAGGAGTGTTGCAAGGCAGGGCTGAACTTCTAACGGGCAGCGCAGGAGAGGGGAAGCGCTTGGCTTTAAAGCAAAAGAAGCCGGTTCAGGTTGTCTACTGCGAGGGTGGGTTTTTTGGCACGGCTTCGGAGAACCGTGCCGAGGACTATGTCCTATTTCGGGGTGCTTGTCTCTTTGCGATGTCCCTCTGGACTGGGAGCAGCCGTGTGTCACCGTCCCTGCTGCTCGCCGGGCGCTGTGGCTTCTCCCCTCAGCTTGCACAAGTGGCAAAAAAAAAAAAAAACCCAACCAACTAAACCCCCCCAAAAAAAGGAAACCTGGCTGTTATTCTGGGCGGCAAAAGAGAGGTGCGAGCCCGCCGAGCCACTTTTTTGTTTTCCGCAAATTGTTTGCATCGTGGCTCTGGCACCGCTTGCGAACCAGCCTCGCTAATATTTGTACCAATTTCATGCTAATAAAAATCAGGCTGCTGAGACAAGCATGGCTATTATCTCATTCATATTACTATTGTTTAGACCTGTGGTACTACAAAAGGAAAGGGAAAGCGTGCTCACGCCGGGTAATGGTTGTTAACTTCTCACGTGAGGGATTTTCTCTGCAGTTTTTCAGTATTAATGATTGTTGTATGAATGGTCTTCAGGGGTTGTTGGAAGATAGCATGGATCCTCTGGGTAATCCGTGTTGCCACACGTAGGCTGGATTTTTTCCTTCTCTCTTCAAGGGACTTAACCTACTTGCTTTCTCTCGGTTGTTTCTCTTCCCTCAAAAGTCCACTGAAATAGCAGGTAACTTTGGGGTTTTTTGGTAAGCATCTGTGGTGCTCGTCTAAGTGCGAAACAGAAGAGAAAATGGAAAATATGCTGGCTGCCCTATGGAGAAAACCCATCCTCCTCGAGGCTTTTCTTGCCTCTCCAAATACGCTTGAAAATTTTAGACTGTAAACCCCCATCTTCCTAGAAAAGAGAGTGAGAGAGAGAGGGAAGTCAAGCTGTGTGTTCAGCCAAACCGCAAGTACAACAAACATATTTTCAAAATATATTGCTAGTCTGGCTTTTTAATGTTCAGAAGTTGTTCTACTTTGCAGAAGGGAAGAGAAAAAAAAAAAAATGGTGTTTGCAACTGCCTTAAGGACAATTTGTTTAACAGTAGGAGTAATTGCATGGGGAAAATGGAAAGAGTGACTGAAGTTATTTACTCAGATGTTAGTGTAGGTGTGGGGCAGAAAACTCACTGTGGGAACAGTGGGCTGCTTTTCTTGGTATCTTAGTCTATTTGATGACCATCAAATTTCCCAGCTCACTGGTTTTGTTTTTTCTGGATGGCATGTTTGATTATTTATCAGAAGGGAAAGGGAGTAGCTGAAGCAAATAAACATGTGACTGAGCTGTGTTTTGTTTTCCACTCAGAAGGCCGTGCCCTTTAACAGATACACAGAAAATAATAAAAGTATTGTTTTATGATAAAAGGAAATTATGTGTATCATTTTCTTTAGCAAGGCCATTAACCCCTTGTGTTCGGCGGTCTCCGCCTTCTGGCAGTTCGTTGGGTTTGCAGCTGGGAATTAAAGGCACTTAAAACCCCCTCTTGTGTGGAACGTTTCCACGGATTACTGCTTCACCCCTCTGGATTTGCTGGATTTATTACACAGCCATTTCTGCCTCAGCACATCCCCGCTCCTCTCCCCAGTCCTACTTGGGGTACGATTGACTAAACGAGAGAGGTGCTTTTGAGTTTGTAGAAGGGGGCTGACTTTGGAAGAGCACCTTGGGGAGTGCTGCTGGGATCTTTCTGCTGCCGATACTGGTGTCTGTGCAGCTCCAGGAGTTGCAGCTGTATTTGGTCCATTTACAGACAGTGTCCATTTTTTGTGATTCTTTCTGAAATGTCAGGTGTGTAGCACGTAGCATTGTAGGATTTCCTTTGTAATACCAGTTAGGACAATGCTCATTATCTTCCCTGAGGGGAAAAAAAAAAAAAAAAGAGAATCAGCAACCAACAACCACCCTATAAACTAAATCACTGTCAGGAAGTAAAATACAGGTTTGCCTCATCTCTGGGAAGGCATGTTGCATGCTTTAGCTGCTTTTATGGGATTAAAAGAAACAAGTTAAGACTGTCATGCACATGAAAGGAAACCGAGATGTGGTTTGTTTCACATTGTGCAGGTAGGTATAAATTTAATAGACTGACTTGCTTTCAGAATCTCTCTTTGTCTCCCCGAATCGCATGTCAGTTCCAGCGCGTTGATGAGCTCCGCGGTCCGTAATAGCGCCTGACTGCCGCTGCCCCGCAGGTGCCATATCGGAGGGAGGGTTCTCCTCCTCTTCGGGGATGTAGGTTCCCTCTACGCAGTGGCTTCAGATCGGGGGCGGGGGGAAAAAGGAGAATTTGCCTGACGCCTTGAAGTTGCGTTCAAGTACAAGCGTCACTGGTGGGTTCCGAGGAGGAGAAGCTGGATGCTTTGCCTGGTGGCTCTGGCAGGGGCTCAGCCCTCGGTGGGCAGCCCAAACGGGTGGCAAGGACTGAAGCCGAGGGTTTAGTTTTGAGGGAGGAAAAAATAGCAGTCGAAATGCCAGGAAGAGGAAGGGCTGGTGAAATAAGGACCTGAAACTTAAATGTGATGCCAAGACGAAAGGGGAAATGAGCAGCTTAGGGCCAGGTGATGTGAGCAGGGGCTGAGAGAAGTGGCCAACCACCCTATGCCTGGGCAGCTCTCTGAGAGTCAAGGGTGTTCAGGATGGGCTGGGAATGAGGTTTGGGATCAGTGGTGTGGGATGGAAGCACCTGGGGAGGCAGAGGGGCAAGAGTGGTTGGACACCCTGTTGAACACAGCATCTCTCCAGCCCTAGCTGTAGTCCTTGGGGAGAAGCCCATGAAGGATAGTTAGAGGACTTGTCCACAGGGGAAAGTTTCCTCCTAGCCTCCAGTGATAAAAGGTTGGCTCATGCCCTGAAGCATAAACGTTTGTACCCTGATTCGTATTTTTATCTTTCCAAAGGTAGCTGTAAATGCTCTCATTACTATCTGTGCAAGTGTCTAATCCTGTCTTTGCATCCTCCCCATGCTCTTGGCACTGGCGATATCTTGTGACAGTAAGTTCCACAGAGTAATTATGAGTTGTGCATTGAGAAATACCCCCCCCCAAAAAAAAAAATTAAAAAAATCCCTTTATCTGCTTTAATAATTTTTTTTTTTGTTATTGTTGCTTCCTGGCTTCATTCACCGTCCCCTTTCTCTCACGTTATGAGAAATGGCAAATAGCACCAGATGTACCTTCTCAGGACGAGTCACCATTTGTGTACTTCTGTCATCTCCCCTCTTACTCATCTCTGGCTAAACTAAACACTCCCACCCTTATCAATCTTCCCTCGTATCTTCCGAGGCCTCTAATCATTTTTGTCGCCTCCATCTGAACCTCGCCTCTTTTTGCTGTACCGGAATCTTTGAAAATTACGGGTCTCAGAAGTTCTGAATTTGGTCGCGCCGTAGGCTCCAAGTGCCAAGATGTGATTTACAGCTTTAGTTCCCCATGTTTTTTGGCCTGTCCCAACATTTTGCTTCCTTCCTTCACCCAACAGCAGCCCAGCGTCCGGGGTGAGATGCCCACAGCTTTATTTCACGGGCCTCTGAGTGCGAGCTTGTCACACGGTGTTTTGGAAAACAAGCTCAAAATATGTTGTTCCCTGTTTTGTTGACCACACAGGGAAGCGCGCAAGCAGCTGTATGCAATATACTATTTATGTTGTAGCAACAAAAAGGCACTCTGCCTTCTCCCC
>WEIS01073657.1:10145-26656 GCA_013389965.1 Todus mexicanus | reverse complement strand
ACAAAACGCCCCCTCCCCTTCCCCCCCCCCCCCCCCCTTATCCCTCCTCTCTTCTCTATTAAAAAATACGAGAACTTCCCGTGCTTTTGACATCCAAGAAAAACGCGGCTCAGCAGTGAATAGTCCTCCAAATATTCAAAGGTCTGGTTCGCTTTTGGATAAACACAGTAGTTCAGAATCTGATCTCGAGCCTACAGAAACGAGCTGGAAATCCCATAAGATTTTTTTTTTTCATCACTCAGACATAGTTCAGTTCTGGTTCAGTTTGTTGCGGGGAGCCAAGATTTGTATCCTTTCTCATTTTACCAGGATGTGTTGGCCCATCCCTCCTTTCTTGCTGGTACAGACCGCTACATGCTGTGAATCTTGACATGCCAAAGTAAAGAGAACCATTTTTAATGTTTGGGAACTTTTTTGCCAGATGCTTTTTAAACGCCTTTGATGAGTCTTGAGTGCGACTCTTTAAAAGAAGGGGACAGAAGGTGTTTTTGCAGTGCCTGAGGGTTTCGTTTGTGCCTCGAGAACGGGATTTTTTTGTAGCTGTCGTCGCTGTTGTGGCTGGTTCGGGGTTCGCAGGTTTCTGGTGTTGGCTGAGGTTGCCCTTCGTAGCCTGCAGCCTCTTGCTGCCCGTCTCCCTCCCATCCTGGGTATTTGAAGAAAACACCTCGACCGCCTTTGTCCCCCAAAGTTGGTGGAATTCATGAATAAATTACAGATTAAATTCAGGTGTTTGAGAGGCAGATCCCTGTTGTGCCCTGCGTGAGGCTGGGTCCCTGCTGCTGCAGAGCTGGGACAGCCACTGGGGACCTTGCCCACCGTGGGGTGGCAGGGCAGGAGAATCTGCTCTGCTCATCCTCCTGCCCCCAGAAGGAACCTCAGCACCCCTGAGGACGAAGTTTTAACAGTGCTGGGGCAACCCCACCTTGTAGGTTTAGAAGAAAGGGTTTGTGTTTCCAGTGCCTTTTTCTGGAGGGGATCTCCTCCACTGGTAGCCAGGATCTATTCCAGAGGAAAGAAACTAATGCTGCTGGAAGAAAAATAAAGACTCATCTTCTTTCCTTATGACTGAACTATTCTAGGAGATGCTTCAGCATAAGGCACGTTGCCAGCTCCCTTGCTCCGAGCCTGCCCCCGTCACATCAGGGACAGGATGTGAGCCGGGCTTTGTACATGTGGACCTCCAGGTCCCTTCTCATTTTCCAGCATGGGAGTCACCCGTTAGTCACTTGGCTAGATCACTCTGCTGTGTCTAAGCAAAGCCTTCAGGGCCAGCTGATGGTGTATTGGAGAGAAGGATTGTTGTTGAAGCTCTCCTCTGTGACAAGCTGGCTGGTAGCCCCTCAGCTGGAGCCAGCCATGCAGAGGAGCTGCAGCTGAGCGAGGCGCTGGGTACAGCAACTGGCAGCATCTCCTCTAGTTCACAGCATCTGTGGAGTGCAGTTGGGCACAGGGTAGATGGAGGAGGATTTTTTTTTTTAAAATGAAACAGTGAGGATTATTTAAGGAAATAGAGGATGAGGCAGCGATAGGGGTGATTTGAATCCAAGGCTGGGGAGGAAGCTGGACAGCAGGGCTGCTTCACCAAGTTTCGTTGAATCCTGGCTGTGGCCCACAGCAGAGCTCCATGTCCCACCTGTAATTATCCCCAGGCTTCCCCGCCGTGGTGCCCGGAGCAGTGTTGGGGCACTTGGCCTTGGCTTGTTTGGAGGTGTGGCGCATAGGGTCGGGATGGTGGCAGTAGGGAGGGAGCACGTAACAGCTCGTTTCCCGGTTCTGGAGGAGGATGAAAGAGCTGGGTACGAATGTCAGAGGGAATAAGTGCTGCAAGAACATCTGCTTCTCTTTTTTGCATCTTCTACATATCATTCCTCCTCTTCATTTTGGTTCCTTTCCTATTCTCTCTAGTTGGTTCTTCTCACCTCCCCCTGTTCTGTTCCTCCCAGAGGAACAGCACTACCCACTGCTGTCGCTTTGCACTATTTTTTTTTTATATTTTTTTTTTTCCTCTTTGCATACTGCTCTGCTCCTTGCCACTTTCCACACGTTGTGCGGCTCCTCAGCCTGTTGGAGGAGAGCTGCAGCAGGGCTCCCCTCCAATGTGTCTGCCTCCTACCACCGCTCCTCTACATCTGCTGCTCCAGGAGAAGAGGGTGTCGCAGGAGAGGAGATAGAGGAGGCAGGAGTGGGAGAGACATGAAGCAGCTCTGAAGCTCGGCTGCATCCGGGCTTCCGAGCTTGGGAGCTGCATCTTGCCACTCTGCTGGGAGCAGCTGTGGAGTGGAGCGGGGTGTGAGGACAGATGGGAGCTGAGAAACAAGAGAGATTGCTGCCCGAGTCTAAATCCCCCCTCGGCCCACCCAGAAGAAACAAAGGTACAGATGGAAGCAATGAACCTTTCTGAGAGGTGGGCCGTGCCTCTGCTGGGAGAGGTCCCTTCAGCTGCCAACCAGGAGGTTCCACGGTGCCTAAAGCCTTTGGAAACTCGGGGAGAAATAGCTGGTGGGTGAACTGCATGTGTGGTGCTGCATAGCCGTGGTTCACCTAAAACACGGTTGGGAAAGCTGAGCAGCGATCTCGGCTGTGGCAGGATCCAGGTCTCTGTTAGTTTTCGGAGGTTGACACGAAAAGTCTCACTTCTGGAATCTGGGACTCGAGTAGTAGCATTATGTTTTCTCCAAGGGTTGATTTTTCCTGTATGATATCTTCTGTCTCATCTTCTCTCTGCTTGTTGTGTTGTGTTTTGCTTCTTAATGACCATAACTGAAATAACGGACAGATGATGATGTTGGCTGGTGAGTAACTTTCCAGATTTACTGCTTGGACGATTCAGATGGCTGTGGGACCATCTCTGATTCCTGGCAACACTTCTTTCCTCCTTTCTCAAGTTGCCTCCCTAATGGGGGGCTTTGTCCACCTGGAAAGGCCCCAAATCCTTAGGAATCTGTAAAAACACATGGGAGTTTGTCTTGTGTCCCTCTTGCAACTTCTGTGTGCATGCTTCTCCATTTCGGAGGCAGACGATGACTGCACAACTGCCCTGGGAACTGACAGGACACAGGTTTCATCCTCCTGTCTTTGGCTGATCTCACTCTCCAGCATCCGTACCTTGCCATACATCCTGCGGTTCCCTGCATCGGTTTTTCCATGTCTGATAAAACTCAGGTGCAGAAAGAAGCTTCTCCTGGCATAAGAGTCAAGGCCATTAATAGCTGTGGGTCTTCGTATATCATTAATAGCTGATTGATATTAATACCGGTTGGAGCAGATGGGAAGGGAGGAGCTTAAGCTCTTTTTCTTCAGTAGAAATAGGCTGGTGGAAAAATAGTCAAGAGTCGCTGCCTTCTTGTACTGGCTGCAGCGGTGGAACAAGTTAGCGAGAGGCTCCATAGGACTGGATCCTGTTACTCCTTTCCTTATGTACTAACACTGTAAGCAAGGATATGGCATTTAAGCAGCATTTCTATTTTTAAAGTTCTACCCGCTTTTTCCAGCATATTTCCCTTCCCCAGCCCCCTTGCCAAATCGGGAGTTTCTAGTCACACGAAATCGAGGCAGGGCTACGTTTCCACCCTTTGAGCAGAACTTGCCCAAAGAGGATGGTGAAACTGAAAGATTGAGCCGCTCGCATGAAAATGTCAAATTACAGCAGTAACTGGGGCGATGGCAGTGCCGGATGTGCTGGGCAAACAACAGCTGGGCAAACAAGTCACATTCTGTCTACCTTGCAATAAAATTGTCCTGGTCATCTCAAATGCACGCTTCTTTGCTCCCCCCTCTAGAGCTTAACTCGTTGGGGAATGTTAAACGATTGCCACTTCCCTAAGCACAAGGAGAGGGCTTTTCGGTGGGGTGTCCCACTTGTTCTGTGGCATCTTGGAATGAAAGGGGCTCGATTCCTCACTGAAAGGAGGATAAAACACTGGAATGGGCTGCCCAGGGAGGTGGTGGAGTCACTGTCCCTGGAGGTGTTTATGAAAAGCCTGGATGCCACACTTAGTGGCAGGGTTTAGCTGAGTGGTGGTGGTAGGTCATAGGCTGGACTTGATGATCTAAGAGGTCTTTTCCAGCCTTAATTATTCTATGATTCTGTGGTTCATCTCACAGCGAAATGTGCTGCTAACGTTTTTCCTGGGGTAGATGTCACCAAATGCCATCCCAAGTTTGTGCAGTGTCTCTGAAGTACAGAATTTCAGTTGCCTTTTTACTAGTCTCAGTTTTGTGCCAGCAAATCTTCTTATCGCTGGGTGATTTCCTCATGGATAAGAAAAGAGCCCGGGAGTATCATTTGCTGTATCTTGTATTTAGGTGTAGCACTGAGCAGAATCGAGATGACTTGGTTGGTAGTGAGCCTTTTACTGATGTTGTCCTTTCAAATCCCAGTTGATAGTGACCCAAACCCGTGGTGCTCAGAAGCTGTGTTTGCAAGGGGACGCTTTTCTCTCTTCCTTCAGTAAGCTGACAGATTTCCTATTTGTAATTCAGTGTGGAGAGAGGGACTTGACTAGCTGCTGGAGGCCAGGACTGGCATCTGAGTCGGGTTGTCCCAAGCAGCCGTGTCCAGGCTTGCAGGCTCTTTGAGCGGCACAAGTGGGCGGCACAGAACATGTCTGCTGGTAATCATGAGCTTCCATATAGAATCACAGAATGCCTTGGGTTGGAAGGGACCTCTAAAGGTCATCTAGTCCAAACCCCTGGGACTAGTTGGCAGGGATATCTGAGTCAGATATCTGATGGATATCTGGAGGACCTCTGGTTTCGGGGGCTCTTGAAGTCTCTACTTTCTGGTCCCGTGAAGGAGGACGCAGTTGCTTGGATGCACAAACATGAGCTGGTTTACTGCAGCCACCAGCAATTGTTCACTTGCAGAAGTGCAAGCACGTGGTGGAGGTTTAGGATGGAGCTGTGGCAGTGGGGACGAATGTGTGAAAAGAGCTTGGAGATGTCACAGCACCTGCTTATGAGGAGAGGGCCACGTTAGCAGAGCTGTTGGCTAGCGGTAAACAGTCCTGGCACCCTTGTTTCAGGACTTGGCAGCAACAGGAGTTGAACTGAGTCCAGCTTTACTCTCTACTGCCTGTTCAGTAAGTTGAGGACAAGGCAGATGATTAAGGAAATGTGGGGAAACTGCTACAGAAGCTTTTGGAAAGATAAGAGACTTTGGTCTCCATGTCTGACAGTCTGGCACTTCTCACTAGCATTGAATTCACATGCAAATCAAAGGCAACATCTACTCCCACAGGAAGCTTTATTAATGTACAGGCCTGCTTGAGAATCTCCGCGCTGATGAAGGTTGTGGGACTGACTTCACTCGCAAATTAATTTCCTTGTCTGTCCTCACTCAAGTGCCGCGCAGCATCGGCAGCCTCGGCGGCGCTCCTGCGCCGGCATCCAGCGATGGGCTCCACGCGGGAGCCGTGGCTGCGTGGAACCAGAGAAGGGGGTAGAGGAGCAGCACTGGAATTAACTGGGATGTGCTGGTGTAATGAGGGCAGGTGTCCACCAGGCTTGAACTGACAACAGCAAATGAATTTCACGAAGGCACTCCAAGTGGGCTTGAAATACTTGGCATATAGGAGGAAAGAGGGACGGTGCTTCCCAGAGTGAGCTCACCATCTTTCTTCTACACTTCCCATCATGTGGATGAGACTTGGAAATGGCAGGGGTGGTGCTTGGTCTGAGGCAGGAAGGAGGGGTGGCTGATGAACAGGGAAAGGCAGAGGGAATTTGGATCCCTGGGTTCACCATGTCACCAAGAACGCAGTAGCTGCTTGACAGCGATGTTCAGTCAGCACCAGATCTGAGCTATAAACAACCTTCCACATCTTAAACCCAAGCTCATCTGATGCTTAGCTTTTATTGCTGTCAGTTATTTATAAGCAGAAGAGCAAAAGCTTGAGAGAAGAGGGATGGGAAATGCCATTTCAAGCTGCAATCCCCTGAGCTGTCAGCTCGCTGCCATCTCCCCTGCGCCTGCCCCCCTGTGTTTCTCCATTCGCAGTTCCCAGCCATTCTAGCTTGTTGTATCTGCGATGCTTTCTCCAACCAACTCATTCATTACTCTCATTCTCTTTAATCCATTTCTTTCCGCTCCTGTTCCACCCTCCATGCTGGTCCATCCCTCTCACTATCATTGGTCCCACCAGGTCTCAGCACCAGGACAAAGTTCCGGCCAGACACGGAGCAGGGTGGTGTAGATGTCACCTCAAGTGGAGAGCCTGACTAAGGGTTGGTGTGCAGGGATGTGGGTGCTGGTGGGACAGGTGCAATGGCAAAGCTCTGGATTTGCTCCATCAGAGCTGTGCCATTGCAAGCCTGGCCCTGAGGGCAGAGATCTCCATTGATGCGGAGTCGAGCATAGTAAGAGCTCGTGGTGGCAGCGGCCACCCCGCTGAGCTGCACGGAGCGTCGTGGCCAGCTCGAGTAGAAAGCAGGCATTTCTTGCGTGGCTACTTGATCTGGGAATCTTCAACAATTTCTGGCAGCCAATTTTAGTTGTGCAACCTCTCAGCTGCCAGAACGGATAGAATATGATCATATCACATGAAATGCATGCAGGGTCTGCTATAGCAACTGTATTTCAAAGAGACAACACATATGGTGACTGGTTCTTTTTGGAATAATATCTATAAGTTGATGATGTTTTATTCAAAAAGGCTGTAGCTTGAAAGGTTAGGGATGTTCTGATTGTTTAGTGTATGATTAAAGAAAGGCTTCTGTGGGGTTGGGTGTTGGTTTTTTTTTTGCCTATTGAATCTAATTACTGGGAACTAAAATGATCATTTGATTGCACATTTACCTGGAATTATTCTTCTGCAGAGCCAGTCTTAATAATATATAATAATATGTTGCGCTCGTACTGTATAGAGCTTCTTGTCTGAGCAACTCGAGAGTGCTTTACAAGTATTCATTAATTAAATAAGCCATACAACACCCCTGTTAAGTAGGTGAGTATTTGTTGCCCATCCCCTTAAGTCTTGTAGGTTTTATTTCTGCTGCCTCTGCCCGCCCTTCAAGATGTTTTAACAGCTAAATAAGCTAATTCGATAAAAATAACATTTTTTTTAATTTTTTTTATTTTTTTAAACATACTTAGCACTTTCTGCATAAAGGTTCCTTTGTTGCGTTGTATTCCTTGGTAGGCTGGGGGGGGGTCTTCTGGTTCTTGACGCTGAACCGGCGGTGGGGGTGGTTGCTCACAGATCCTTGCCCGCCCTGGTGTGTGCCCGTGCCCGGCAGCTCCTCACACCCCTCGCCACAGCATACCCGGACCATTTTAGAGATGCTGTGGGTACGCTGAGCTCCGACCAGCTTGAAATGCAAAATCTGACTTTACCTTCGTCGCACCAAGCTGTGTTGGAAATCGCATCCACCCTTACAAGAGGTTTTCTCATCCAGTGGAGGCTTGTTATTAAGTTTGAAAGAAGGGCTGGCTGCCAGAGCGCGGTGTAAGGTCTTTCCTCCTTGCGTGTCCTGGCGTGCTGGGCGGCAGTGATGGTTCTTCTGCTCCCTGGGCTGCTGAATGTCCCTTCGAAAGTAAAAAGATGGGTCTAGGCCGTAAAATAACAAGGTTTTAGCTGGGGGTGGCAGATCCGAGTTTGCAGTCCTTGGTGTCAAACCTTTCCCGGTGGTTCTGCGCGGAGATGAAACACTTTGCAACTTGGAGAAGCAAGTGAAACCTGAAGCATATCTGACTCCTTAATTAAATAGGTATTAATTAAATCACTCAGAGCGCATACACAGTATGAGTGGGGAAGGCTGCTTCCCTCCTTCTGTGTAGGCATCTTGCAAAGGGACTATTTTTCTTGTTTTACATTAATGAAGTCTTCAGCCTTCCCACTTTTCCACCTACACATGTACTGAACGTCTCCAAGGAGACCAAGAAGGCCCAAGTCCGGTGCTGGCAAATCCTCCGGGAGCAGCAGGCTCGGGTCTCACCCGCGGAGCCTCAGCTGTGCCACAGCCTGTCCTGCAGGGATCCTCCTGGGGAACCGGGAGGGAGCCAGGGCAGGGACTTGCTCCTCGTCCTTCTTTCACCCGCGTTTCATCTCCTCTTGCTTTCTTTTCCCCACCTGATGGAGAAATCAGCCCTTGCACAGTGGCTGCCCCCAGCGTCCAGGGTCATCTTTCCCTTGTTTCGCATGAAATTTCACAACACTCCCCCACTATCTGATGCTCTGCTCACTTTTGGGATCGTATCCCTTGTCCCTCCATCTTGTAAGGCCTCACTGTCCCTTCTCTGCTCTGCTCCCTCCCATCTGAGCCCCTGGTGCTGGTCCATCCCAAGCAGGGTGAGATGGTGTCCCTGCTTATCACCGCATTCGCTCCGGTTCCTTCCAGCTTCCTCAGCCTTCAACACGGTCCCTCTGGGACCTGGGCCTCGGCACGGCTCCTGCCACTAGCTCTCCTCTTCCTCCTGCCGTAGCCTTCCAGAAACTTCCCCGGCTTTCTCCAGTCAGTGCTCAGGGGAGCAGACGGTGATATACGACTGCCCTCTTCTGTAAACGTGACCTGACCCACTGGAGGAGTAGGAAAGCCGTCAGCACGTGAGCCTGCCCAGTAGCAAGGAGGGCTACACGGGAATGAAAATAACTGTGTGGTGCTCACCACCGGCTCCCCTGCAGTGGCTCGAGGTTCTCCCCCAGGAGCTGAATATCAGCTGCTGCTTGTTCTTTCCACAGTCAAAGTGGGAAAAGCGATGGGTTGGATGTTGCCCAGTTGCGTGCAAGTGTGGAGTCGCTGGGGTTTTTTTGTAGAAGATGCTGCTTTCCTCAAGGGAGGTGCTTCAGGACTGGAATTGGGACCCCATGACCAAGGGGCACCTTGACCCTGAGCCGTGTGTGTAGTTCCCCACGTCCTGTCTACTGTAAACTCAGTTTTCAAACCTCTTTCCTCGCAGGCTCTCCAGGTGGCACGGCAGCTTCTCCTGCAGCAGCAGCAGCAACAGCAACAGCAGCAGCAGCAACAAGTTAGTGGATTAAAGTCTCCGAAGAGGAATGAGAAGCAGCCAGCCCTTCAGGTAAGGGGAGCCCACGTGCCTCCGTGAGGGACCTCGTCTTGTGAAAGCTGAATAAAGGTGTCTTAACTTGCGAACGTTGGGATGGGACCTTCAGGAGTTTCCTCCCAGTGAAATCCACAGAGCGGCTGTGGCTGATGGGAGCGGTGTGAGGTGCTTGGTGCTCTTGAAAATCCCCCACGCGGCGTATTTACGAACCGCGAGCGTGTACTTTTATTAGCGTGTGCTAGGGTTGGATCCTGACAAAACGAAATAGCTTTTGTTACTGTGTCAGCGTGCATAGGAGATTTGCATTAACGTTCCTGTTTGATTGCTGTTCCATTTGTAGTCTGCGTTCACTCAAACCCTTGATTTGCTGTGTCAAGGATATTGGGAAATACTAGGATATCGTATCATCAGTGTGGTTTTCCCCCCCCCTTTTATTGTCTGCTGATTTATGGACATCTTCAGAAAGAGAATCTAAATATTACCAGGCTTTGTGCTGTTATGAATTCGGAAAGCTAAAACCAATACAGCGTTCCCAAACAGAAGATGTATGCACACATAGGCGGCTTTGGAGCACATTCTGCTAGTCTTGGGGGATAAATCACAGGAGTTAAAGACAAGAAAGACCTATTAGGTCATGTATCACATTTTCCTTTTTTTTTTTTTAGCTGTTCTAGTGTTAGAAATCCCAAGTGGTGGTGGGACCATTATTATTTTCCTTTGGATGGTTTTCCATAACAAAGCACACGCTCAGGAACTTTCCACTTTAATTCTCTCCTCTTGCTCCAAGTAATACTGCTTGTATAAATACTGAGTCAGTCCCTTGCCTTGCCTCGTGTTCACACTCCTCAAACATCTGAGATCCTAACATGTACTTGCCAGTTTTGGCAAATTATATGTATCTAGTTCTGTACGTATTTCGTAAACCAGCACTTCTAGACCCTTGACCACTTCGCTGGTTCGCAGCTGCTTATTGCTTTTATTACTGCTCCCTTTGCAATGGCAGCGTGTCACTGCATTTTTGATAATAACTTACCGAACACAGCAGTTCAGCGACGCTCACACAAAGCCCTGTAGCTGGGACATTTATCTTATCTCGCTCTTCTATATCTGATGCTTCAGCCTCTGTAGCCCCAAATTCTTTCCGTTTTTTGTTGGGTTTTTTTTCCCCCCGCTTGTTGTCATAGCACGTTGTCAAACTCGTGTCTGTTTTGCTCTTTCTAATTTTTTTCTTTTTTAGTTTGATATACTATCACCATGAGTTCCCTGACAGCATTGCTGCTTCTCTTGCCTTTTATATGCGCTTCAGATTATTTTCCTCCAAAAATACGGATCCTAAGCTCGTTAAATATGTAGTAGAATATGGGAGGTAAAGTCAACATCACTAAAGGCCTTAACAGTAAAGGGAGAGGACCCGATCCTGTGGTTCTTACCCAAACAAATCTGACGGGGACTTCAAGGGGAGTTTTGGCAGAGTGAGGAATAGCTATTAGCTGCAGCCCTTGGCCTAGCGTGGACAACTTCTAGCCTTCGTGTAGTGATTTCATCTTCAAAGCATTTTGTGACTCCTAATCTCCAAAACATCCCCAGAAGGAAAGTCTGATAAGTAAGTAGCATTATCCCAGTTCTGGACTGGGAAACTGGGGGAAGCAGGTTAAGTGACTTGCTTAGGATCACAGAGGGAATTGGGTTTAGAGGTAGGATTAAGATTGACGAGTTCTTGGCTCCCACCCCCGTGCTCAGGCTGCTGGGCAACACCTCGCGCTTTATGGCTGAGCTATTACACTTTTGGAAAGTATGAAGCATTTTGTCATTGGGCAAATATACGGTTTATTGGCAGCGTAGAGCACCATAATCCAAAGCGTTACATTAATGCTTTCAAAAATATTTTATTTGGTAAATCCATAGCTGATCCATATGCCTTTTAATAGACTCTTCCACTGGGGACATTTTTAATGAGAGATTGTGCTGGCTAGGTCCAGTGTCAGGTACTAAAAGAAGTGCTTTGTTGTGCAGATGTCTTAAGAATAGCTCCAGAGGATGAAATATGACTGTGTTGACCTTTCAGCTGTGAGCTTATTTGTCAGGATTCAAATAAGTTGAAAGGATCAAACCAAACAGTTTCCGTAGTCAGACTGGGAATTGTGTTGCAGAGGTCAACAGCGAAGGCCACATCGCGGATTCCATAACATAGCCAATTGTTGGTACGTATTAAAGTACTGGAGCAGCTCCTGCAGTCAGAGACGTAATTAAAATTCTAATTTATTAATGTATACAGAGAGCTGGCCCAGCCTGTCACTCACCGATTCAAATGACTGCCCAGTCTTTTTTGTTGTTGTTGTTTTTTTTCCACCTCGTTCCTGGTGCTTTTGCGGTCTTAAACGTACTGGAAGTCCTCTTGAATGTAACAGACCCTGAGTGCATCCCAGCAATGTGTTGCTGAAAGGAAATGGTGGCACTGGGAGTAGAATTTTTGAGTAAAACTGCACTCACAGGAGCACCCACACCCCATGAAGCCGGCCGGCGCCACACTGACGAGGCAATACCCGTTGCCGACAGTACGTAGAATAAATGTCAAGGGTGGTGGAAACGCGCCCGTCTTCCAGAAGTTTGCTTAAATAACGACCCGAGTCGTCTTCGCGCTTAGTTTCTAAACGCAGATGTCTCATTCGACAGCCGCAGCGGTTGGCAGTTACCTATATTTCTTACGACGGCCGTAGTTGGTGTAGAAGAAGAATACCGTGGGCACTGCTTATCTCTGCGGCGCTTGGTGAGGGCACTGGCGAGAAGCTCGTGATCAGGAGTACTGGGGAGGTGTGCTGGCATGAAATGAGGGGGGAAGGCATACGCCGTTCCCCTGGGGTGCTGGTTGTCCTGATAAGATGTTCCGTGGCCCTGCCCACCCTGGGAGCAGAGGCTGGTGTGATCCCACATGGGGCTGGAAGAGCTCCCTCCATCTCGGGCTCAGCACTTCAGTTGTCACATAAACCCCACCGCCACAAGCACACGTGGAAAATTGATATACGCCGTGTAACGGATCTGTTGGCGCCTCGTGGACAGTTTCCTATATGCCATCTTTATTTGCTGATCAAACAGCCACAGGACTTAAATATATCCCGGCTGCACTGGGGCACGGCCTTCAATGGCGTTTACATGACAATGGGCTCCAGTGATGCCTTTGGGGGTCTCTTGACCTTGATAACTCTACCTGGAGACCTTTTAGCAACTTTGGAGATGCATAGTGTGTATGAACTTTGAAAGCAGGAGTGGAGATGTGCTTTGCTGATAGCTGAGGGAAAAAAAAACCTCTCCAAATGCAGGATGACTCACATTTTGAGCCCATCTCACACTGCTGTGCTTTGTATTTGGCAGTGACCTCCGGTTTCGCAGCCTGATGACACAAACAAAAGAAAATTGGAAGTTAAGGAACGGATTTAGTAACCAGCAGTTGGGGAAAAAACTACAAAAAAAAAAATATCAGCCCCGCGAAAATTACTGGAAGTGGAAAAAAAAGACTAAAGGGTGTTTGATAATATATTTGCCATAGACATTGGATTTCATTGAATCTGTGAAACAAATAATTTAACAGGCCAGGTACGCTTTAGGATTTTGAAAATGTGCACATTCTTCCTGGCCAAGATAAATATATCTTTGTATTAATAGATGTATTGATTAAAATCTGCAGCTTTAATTGCTGATGCTCTTAACGATTATTCATTTTGGTTCTTCAAGCATTTTAGTTGCTGGCAAGAGCAAACAGGTTGGAAACAAATCAAGAGACACATTTTTCTCCCAAGAAAGTAAAAGTGCATGTGTGTTTTGGCAATACTAAAAATACAATTTTTATTTTTTATTTCTTTTTTTTTAAAGGCTTGAATGTTGTGTGTTGCATTGAGCTGAAAGTTGGATACCGGGCCGAAACCAGATTTAGGACGTTCAAGTCGGTATCTCGCAACTGAAACCCATCGCTTGACTTTTTTACGCGATTAAAAGAGATTTGTTGTAGGGTAGTTAACCCGCGTGTGTTTGGGGAGAAGAAAAGACGGAATTGCTAAGATGGAAACTTTTGTTTTCAGTTGACAAAACAGAAAATAAATCTTGCCTTTAAGTCACGGCCAAAAGAAAAGAATTTGGGTTTGGTTTAGATGTTCAGGGTGAGCCTGGAGGAGGCCAAGAGGACAGAGCTGTTCTCGCCGCTGCTGCTCCGAGCAGCCTTTGGCTGGGCTTTTGTAGAATTTAATTTGCATGCTGTAGTAGCTTAAGATTTCTTTCCAGTATCTTGAGAAAGAGAAGAGGGCAAGAGGAAGAAATCTCTGTAGCTTAACGTTGAGGGCTGTCATTTTTGGTTTTTTAATGAAATGAGGCACCGTTAGCTCAACAGCGTAACACGAGGTCCAGGTTGTGTGGCCTCAGGTTTTGCACCAGGGAACCTTTCTTACGTAGTTTATTTAACAACTGGTAGAGAAAATATCATAGTATTGTCAGGGTTGGAAGGGACCTCAAAGATCATCTAGTTCCAACCCACCTCAGCAGGTATTTCTCAGCAGGTAATTTTGGGAGGGGAAGTAAATTTGCAAGTGTGTTTGTTGTATTTGAGTATCTCATGTTTTTGCTCTTAAACACGGCAGTTGATCGGAATTCATAGAATCCTAGAATACCAGGTTGGAAGGGACCTCAAGGACCATCTAGTCCAACCTTTGAATTTGGCTTCAGTCAAGCCAAAGGGAATTTTGCCACCAAATCTAGTTGGGTCAAGATTTCACTTCTGTAGGATCTCAATAGTTTACCTGTGAAAAATTTCCCTTGAATCCTTTATTTTTTAATTTTTGGCTTTGGAAACAAAGCAAAGTTGACCTTTGCTGGTTCCTACCAAAGGACCCGTAGCTCTTTTCTTTTTCATCCCTCAGCCCAGTTATAGGTGTTAGTCACTCCTTGGAATATGCTTGTGAAGTGCAAATACTGTCCACCCCACAAAGAGAACAAAATCTGAGTCAGGTCCTCAAAATTACATGATCAGCTTGAAAATGTTGATACTAAGGAGTGGTTTTTTTCAGTGAAACCTGTGGGCCTTTTTTTGCTGCCCTTTTATATTTTTACAAAACCTTTGGTATTCAGTTTTTCCAGCTTTTCATACGGAGCAGAAGAGTGACAAACGCTGTTGTTTTTCTCAAAAGAAGTCTATGATTGTTCTGTGATTGAGTGATTCCAAAAAAACTGTGGCTTCTAGGAAAATACTAATAGATTGGGAGAGCTGGCAGTGTGAAGTACTGTCACCAAATATTATTATTCTCATTTTATAGCCGTTTAAACCCTGGCAGAGAGATCTTACGTGACTCGCCCAAGGCCAGAGAGCTGCAGCCCTTCGGTGGCGTTGGGCTGTGTGGCTCCCACCAGGGTGTTTGGGAGTTTGGCATCTGAATGTTGTAAAAAGTCAGTCCCAAGGGGCAAAACTGGAATTAGAAGCCAGGATTCCTCATTTCCAGCCCTGTGTCTTGTTAGAGCGCCCCGAGTATAGTTTCTAGCAGGTTTCCTACTTTGACATGAAGCGTTTCGAGAACAGTTTTGATATAAAATGTATATAAATAGGTTTCTTTACCAGGTTGGGAGCAGGGCCGTGGGGCTACCTGTGCCCAAGTCTGACCATGTGTTACCCATCTCAGGGAAGGGGAAAGCAAATGAAACCTTCCTGACTGGTCAGAAATGTGTAAATTGCTGACAAAATGACACATGTAATTAAGAGTGCTCCTGCCATTTTACCTTGTGGTTTACACCTACAGTGTTGAAAAAAGAGAGTGACTCCCACCTCGCTAATTACCATTATCACTGAAATGGTAGGGTTTGAGTCATTAGTTCCATGTGCATTTAATTAGAGGAAGGCTGAAATTGGATTTAACTTATTACTTTTTCATGGATCACTTTCTTGTCATCACTTCAAATTGGATTGCAGCCCCAGGTAACTAATTATGAGCGCCACAGGATCAAGAGTGAAAAAAAGGTAATTAGGAATAACACTGTTGGACCCTTGCTGGTAGTCCACTTGTGCTTGGGAAGAAATGAGAGCGGTATTTTGTAGTATTACAGATTAGGGAGTTAAAGGTATGTGCTACTGCTAGGAATGATGGGAGCCTGCCCCCTCCTATAGTGGTTTATATGATGTACAGCTGGGTTGAAGATGTTATAGCGACATGGTTCCACAATCAGCTCCTTAATACCGAGATTAAACTTGTAAAAGCAACAGATTGGTTGTAGGTATGAGGTATCTCGACAGCTGGGTAGTCAGGGGGCCGCACCTACGTGATTAGACGGGTGCTGTCGAGGCACTCCTGAACTGTGTGGTATGGAGCAGTTTAAGTACAGCAAGCTCGAATTGACAACAAATTAATGAACGTATTAATGATCCGAAAAGATCGTTCCTATCCGACGGGACGATCTATCAATTGGGAGCACAACGGTGAGGTTGATGATGTACATCAGGAATTTAGCTCACCCCGCTGCCGTGATGAAATCAGGGACGTCGCTTCTCTTTTGTTTGCTGGAGAGGTTTCTTTTGGGTTTGCTTTTTGTGGGGTAGGCTGGCTGGGTTGGTTTGTCCCTTTCTTCTTTTTTTGCTTTTTTGATCTTGTAGATAGGATTGCCAAGTTCTGCTTTCTTCAGAAAATACTTTAAAACAAATTGTTTTATTTCCATGTGCAGAACAGAGTTCAGAACTGCAAGTAATCAATTTTATTGACACAGTCTGGAAAAAAATGTTGATGAGAGTTCAAGGATGTGAAAAGACTGAAATTTCAAAGTACCCAGCACTGAACGTAGGAAAATTTCAGTAGTAGTTTCATTAAGCAAAGAAATCTATTGTGTAGGGGATCCGTAAGAAGAAAGTTTGCTCTAGGACCTAATGATATTGCAAGGAGGCTGCGGCAGCTGATTTTTTTGCCTTTAGAAGAGGAAAAGTTTCTGAATTTCTCCTAGCACTGAGTCACAGCCGAAAGGCTAGCACAATTTCCTTAGGTTGTTTAAAATGCCTTTAAATGCTCTGTTAATGTAGGCAAATATTTGTGACTCAGTGCCGGGTAAGTGATGCTTGCTCATTATTTCCTAATGCAAGCAAAGTGTAGGAAAATTCGGCGAGCACCACGCAGAGACGCTAAATAGACTTAAGGGTAACAAAATTCAGTTACAGAAATTAAGTCTTTCTCATTTACGTGACATTACGAAATAAATCTAGAGATTAAAAGGTATTACCTTTAATACAGAAGAAGAGAATCTCCTTTAATACATCTCAAATTGATTTACAATTTTTATACATAATATTCATCTGTGGTTGAAAAGGGGGCAACCTGAGGTCGAGTGATGTAGTGTTTCCATTTTTCCATATGAGTCTTACTGTGTGTGATAAAAGCAAACTCCTTTATTTTGTCAGTCTGCAGGAATTTCTGATGAAGTGCAGGGGTCACTTTTCTGTCAATTTGAGTAGGCAGCATTTTTGAACTACTGTTTTTTCCCTCCCCCCCCATTT
>WEIS01073656.1:0-20357 GCA_013389965.1 Todus mexicanus | reverse complement strand
AAGATAAGCTAGTGACAGTGTCAAAGTGACCTGTGCAGAAGGAGTGACGAAATTCCAACACAATAAGAAAGCATCTTTAAATTCCCCATCCCTAGGACTTACATTTCATTGGCTTTCCAGTTTTTTCCCTTATTCCTGGAATAGTCTTGCCATACAAATCAACACAGAAGCAATTTGTCCCATAACACTGGAGCGGCAGAAAATCTCCATTCTTGGTGCAAGAGGGAATAAAAAGGTCTGATCCTGCAGGTAGAGTTTGCTTCAAGTTTAGCAGGTTTCTCCTTTGCTTCTCACAATCAGTGGGACACCTTGGACGTTTGCCTTGAACTCTTGAGCCCGGAACTTCTCTACCTGAAGTGTCCAAACACCAGCACTCTCCAGCATAGCACTGAACTTCCTCATACCTTCCCTCCTTGGTGCATGTTGGAACAAACAGATCCCCTTGTTCCTCACCACAGTCTTTGGATCCCAATGCTAGTTTCACCACTTCACCTAAATCTTCAGTAATGCTTTTGGGGACAGAAATCACTTGTTGAAGAAAAGTAAAGAACTCTGGTAGTTCCAGAACAGAGGAAAGGAATTTCATCATATTCTGATTGTCCTGTAGAGTTACTGCGCGGCCGAAGCTGCCCATAAGAGCTTTACTGAAAATGGAGCTCCCCTTTGATATCTCCAGTGAAAATGCCTCAGATGGTTCCAGAAGATCTTGACCGTTATCCCTCTCTGCCACATCCTCCTGTGAGAAAAACTGGCCAATGCGGTATTTCCCACTAGTGCCAAGCGCCCCTGTGAAGTTAAACTGGATCAAATTCTCCAAGAACTTTCCTCCAAAGAGGTTTTCTTGAAAACTCTTTGGATTGGCAGTGAATTGCAGTGCCACTTGAGCCAGTTCCCTTGATGGGAACATCCCCGTGATAGCTTCACTAAGGGTGGTTTCTAGCCCAGGAATCTGGCCTTGTGCAACTGGGGACGACAATCCAGAGTCCAGGAACAGCTCCTTGAAGAAGGGAAGGCAGGGTCTTGAGAAGGCAGATATTTTTTCGGATTGCTTATCTGGTGTGGAAAACAAATTATGCTGACTGAAGTACCCAGCAGGGCCATAAAAGATCCTTGACAAGGCCCGTCGCCTCTCAGAGATGCACGTTTGTTCTTCACCTAAACAAAGATTTTAAAAAAAAAAAAAAATTCAGATTTTGGAACCTCTAAAACCTGTAACTATGGCTCTCTTACAAGCAGTCTCAACAGAAAACACATAGAAGTGTTGTTTAACATGTCTACAAATCATACACATAGACAAGAAAATTTGAACTGTTGTTGAATATGATCTATAAATAAAACTCTCCAGTCAAGATACAAAGTGAGAGGAAACATTTCTTCATCACATCTAAGTTATCTGCTCTGTGGTCTTTTTCTAGTTCTGTTGTTTCCCAATGTAAATCCTCATTCTTGTTCCTATGGCTGAAAGAATAAATCAAATCTCTGGTAGGATGCCTGCTGCTAATGAAAACCTCCTACGATCCAGGAGCAATATGTGAACCTAAGGAAGAGAAATAAACTGCAGAAAAATAAAGGGGTTTAACCAATTTAACCAATGTTTAATCTATTTAAACCATTTTAACCAATGTCCACTAATGAGAAATTTATGGAGGCTTCCTACCTAGATCTTCAGTTTCACAGTAAAATGTTCATGAGAAGAAGTTTGAAAATAAATTGCCAAAATTAGCAGTAATAGAGTGCTAAGGACCAGATGGCATTCATAAATGAGCTCTAAAGGAAAAAAAATACACAATTTCAACAAATATAGTCAAATATCAGGGTACTGTCAGGCACTGGCCACCCATATCCTGAGCCAAACAATGTCGTAAGTGTATCTGCATCCAGCCCAAACTGTATGTTCATACACAACACATCACTGAAGAAGGACCTCCGAAAATGTCAACTTATGGGCTCAAAAGACATAAAAAATGGAAGACTTTATAGATACAAAGATACTGAGAACCAAACAGACAGGATGGTTATGGCAGCGACTGGATCTCTGGAACACGTGTAGCAGCTCAAACTGTGTGCCACACGGTTAACTTTCTTTGAAAAGTCGCAGAAAAATACAAAAAGGATGCAAAAATATTTTGAGGACAGAACAGTATTACCATCGGGAGAGACTGTTCAGCTGGGATGAAAAAATACGATAAAGTTTTTCAAAAAACAGAATTCTCCACATCACTCACAATAGACAGTTATTGTTCAGTATTTCTCACAATACAGAAATAAGAATGTTCCAGAAGTATAGCACATAATTATGATTATGAAATGTGTTGTCAGAGCGTGCTAAGAAGGATGAAAGGTTAAGGAGCAATTAGGCAAATCACTGGAAGATGACTCCATAAGGGAGTGCTGAACATAGTGATCGGGGTTCTGCCTCCAGTTTAGATCTCTTCCAACTGCAGAGGGCTATATGTTTTTTTTCCTAAGCACCACTGCTGTCCCTGTAGAAGGTAGGATGGTGGATAAATAGCATGGTCTCCCTTGGGCTCCCATTTATTCCATATTCAGGCAATATGATAAAGCAGTAATAAACCCTGTTAACAGTAAGAATAAAAGCTGGAAATCTTAAAAGCTGCTAAAATAGATTAGCAAGTAATCTGAGGCTCTGCGATCAGCATCTTTCTCGCTCCTCCTTTCATGCCCATGTCCTGCTCCACAGTTCCTGGCAGGGCCTCAGAGTCATTCACAGTGGCTTCTTTGTAAAGGCATTTTCTGTAGGATGGGCCCCTTCTGTTTTCAGTGTTGGCTCTTGGTAAGAGGGATGAAGAACATTCCTCTGGGGACCAATAAGTTAGTGTAAGCCACAGTTCCGCAAGTATGCTAATACAAAACAAATGTAGGATCATGGTCTTTAAATGCTCTCCCCTCCTACCCTCTGTTGAATCAAATTGAAGCAGAGTGAGAAGGAATAAACAGAAAAGCCCTCCTGGGGTGAATTGACTGCAAAAGGTATGAAAAGAAGCATGTTCCCATCAGGATTCCCTGGTGCACCACATCATAAGAGTCACCAACATGCTGCCTACACCTACATCTCTGCCTCCTCCACTGTTCATGCTGCCGAGTATGAGAGTCAAAGATATGAAACCGAAATAAAACAAAGCAGAACTGGAACTACGCACATGGCATGTTGCTGTCTGATCACGGACTGCAGCTACATCCTCATGAAATACCTTCTCAGGAGTTAGTCTGCAAAAGCTCTGTGGAAATTTTTCCCTGCTTAAATTTCCTGAGTCTACCAATAAAAGCTACACGCAACCTCAAGTCATTGCCCACCCCCACCATCCCAAAAAATAATCATCAGGAGGGCTCAGCAAAGCAGATTCAAAGAGAAAACAACCAGTGCCAACATATGGGGAGGCCTCTAGGAAGTTTCCCTGCAATATCCGTGGTGATCAGCCTTGGAGGCAGGCCAACATTTTCATTCCACAGTAAGCTTGTCTATGTCCAGAGCACTCTGAGCAACTTGGAGCTGTGACACCCAAGGCAGGTTCCTGCTTCTCTAGCTGCATGGTAAAACTGTGTCTCGAAACAGAGCAATTACTTTCCCCGAAGGTGGCCCCCACGTTAAGACCCTGTGCCCCAGCCCTCCAGCGCAATCCTGAATGTTTAGGTAGTGAGCTTCAGAGTGAAAGTTTTTAACTTTCCTCCTCCCCTCTGGCCCTCGGACATTTCTGCTGTCATTTCCATTTGGGGCGCAGATTTGATGGTGTACTCGTCATGAAACCTCTGAAAGCCCAAATCCATACACCTTTTCTGAATGGTTTGGTGGGGAGTTTTTATCTGGAATGGTGCAATTTTCATGGCCAAATATTCAGTGACAGAGATAAGGAAAAAATGCTGAGGATAAGAGATGCTTTAGAAATTCCACAGCATTTCACCAGGGGAAGGAGATAAAAACAAAACCACCATCACTGGTTTCCTTATATGATCCCAGATATTCTGACTTAACAACCAAGCTCCTGGAGTCAAGACACACATCACAGCTGCAAGGAAAAGCTTTGTTGTATGCAAAACTAAGACACTAAAGAAAGGTCATAAGGGAAAATGAAAGGAATATGATATTTAATAATTTATTAAAATGTATCTCTTAATCCCAGGAAGGTTTTTTGATCTCAGTTTTTGAACATCAGAATGTGTCAGAGCTGAGGAGGGTTGCTTTTGGAGAAGAAACTCCTTCGGGTTTCTTTCTAAAGATGCCAAAAGGTGTGCTTCGTTTTCCTTTTCCAGACCTCATACATACCGCAAGCCGGGGGTTGTCCTCTTCTTTTTGTGCCCTGAACTTCTTGCCCTTTGCCATCCACACACCAGCACTGTCCTCCCTGCTGACACTGCACTGGTGAGTAGCCCCCGTCAGCATCACAAGACGGTACGTAGGCGTGTTGGTAGCGCAGGGCTGCATACCGCTCCACTTCGCACTTTGAGGGACCTGGAAGAAAACCAGTATTCATTAAGGAGGGAAAGCTTCAAGTTTTAGAGCCATCTCTGCTTGACCCCACTGTTTGCCTATTTGGGAGAAGAAAGTAATAATAATAATAAAAAAAGACATTTAATTTCCTGACTGTGTTCAGTGACACTTCAAGTATCAGCCCAAAATGCAAATTCTCCATCCTCTCTTCCCCTGGAGAATTGGCCCCAGAGTTTTCTACTCTAGATATTCATTTCTGAAAGCTAAATAGAAAATAAAACCTGGACACATTTTTCAGTCATAGCCATGGGTAGGCAGAGTAGGAGCGTCTCTCTCAGGGTGCTGTGCTGGAGGCTGGGTGAGCTCTGGTGCCTAATGCAAATGCAAAGCTGGTCAACAGGGATAGATGTGCAGTGTGGGAGACTAATATGAAGGCAAACATCAATGCTTTGGTAGAGAATGAGGTATTGTTCCTTCAAAAGGATCTGAATTTGACTGTGGAAATTTGGTCTGGGGCCACCTAATTATTTTTTTTCCCTCTTCAGGAATTTGAAGACCCTATTCTTGTCAAATTGGTCTTAATGGCAGAGAAGCCAAAACTCCATAAAGCAAATTTTATGAGTTATGATCCCTCCAATACTAGACTCCACTCCTCCAATAGAAATTTTGCTTGTTAGTATAAACCTGCAATCCTACAGCCTAAACATTTCTCATCTTCAAGAGCTTTCCAGCTACACTCAGCTACCAGGTTGAGGCAGCAAGAGCATCACATCAGAGTAACCTGATTGTCAAGACAGTCTGACAACTTTCCTAAGGCGTGTGGCTTCAGGTGGCAGGCTGAGATCTGGGTAAGGCACCAAAGCTATCTCCCTCAGCAGCTGGTGAACGTGGTCACATCTCCATCTTGTGGCTGTTACAGCTTCATCTTTGCTAAAAGCTGCTGCATCCCGAGCTACAGTCAGAGCTTGTTCAACACTGTGCAGCAAAAGGGGGAAGATGCTTTCCAGACTCCCCAGAGCGATCACTTTGTCCCAGGAATAGAAAGAACATGTGGCTATGTGGCCAGAAGACTCACGTCAGTATCTGTTTAATATCTGTGGTGATGTAACTCCCTAGCAAGGGTCAGACAGTAACATCAGAGGAATTTGAATGGGAGGATGAGGTATGACACCAGGGGTTCAAACTCTGCCCAGCCAAGGCAATTTTCTTGGGCTCTGGCGTAGGAGAGAGAAGAAAGTTCCTGACCTTCTCTCCCACAGAGTTCACAACCTGTAGGCAAAGAAACTCTCACCCCACTTGCCTGCCCTGACTGGGGAGTGAATGGACACAAGGGCAGATTCAGAAGTTCAGCCTTGCTGGCTAAGGCACTATAAATTCTTCTGCAGCCTCTTGGGGACAGAATGTCTTGTGGTCAGTGTAAGATCCTTCCTATTTCTGAGTGTACCAACATAAATCAGGGTGTATTTTCTCAGGCTTTTAATTTAATAAATAATCAGATTCTTCTCTATAATCTCAGGGCAAGAGATGGAGTTCATGGGATTTCAACTACCGTAAGCTTCAATTGCATGGGAAAGCACTGACCAGAAGACAGGTACAATCTGCCAGTAAGAATGGATAATCCAGAGGTTAGTAGCCAGCTGCAATTCAGGGACTTTGATTCTTGTACTGAAACTGTGACATTATCTGCTTTTAGTGCAAGACACTTCTAGAACAACTCTCCCCAAGAGCAGCTGTCTCATATAAGCTTCAAAATTGACACCTTATTTAAAAGGGCATCCCCTGGGTGCTACTTACATCTGAATTTGCCAGAGGTCGCTAGCTGAACCCCCAGAAACCGCCTCTGCAGGATCCGATACATGCTGGTCTCCGCAAATGTGCGAGCAGGTTCCAGCGTAGAGAAAACTGTGTCATAAACTTCATCGAGCAGCAGTTCCAAACCTGGGAAACAGACACTTTTAGCACAGAGTGTGATTTTAAGACAAGCCACTTGCTTTACACCAGAGTACCAGAACTGGAAGCCTATCAGGAAAATGAAAGCCAGTTCTCTAAATGGGCCAAATGTGAATTTATACTGCATAACCTTAATGCACCATACTATGTAACACACTGCTTAGTGCCCAGGCATTAGATTTATGCCTTGACAGCTACCAAAACAAGCAGGAGGAACATCCCATAATTGGCACTGTACTGTGATTTTGTTAGGTTCAGTCTGCAGTAAATGGAATTGATAGAATTTTGGAAACCGACGGTATCAAAAAATATTTCCCAATCATTTTGGTTGTATACTAAAAAAAGAGCCGTGCAGTAGTTTCCTTGAGTGCACAACTTTTTTGTGGACTTGTCACCCTTATGGGTATTAAATATTGAACTTCTTATCTACCATCTAAATGTTAAGCTATCATGCGTTGCATTTTTCTAGTTTGTTTTTTTTTCTATTATTTGTTTGTTTGTTTAGTTTTTCTTTGGTTGGTTTTGTGGTTCTATTTTAAAGAAAAAAAAATAAAACCACAGTATTTAAGAAAGAGGAGCTGGAAGTGCTCAACTTCAAGATTCCTTCTTCTTGGAAAAAACATTGTTTTTTCTGAAGTTCCCCATCAACTATTAACATGTCTAAAAGATATCCTGAGGCTATGGGAGAAAAGGAAGGACCATCTCATGTCCCCACCCATGGCAGATGGATTGGGCTGGATGATCTTTAAAGGTCCCTTCCAACCCAAACAATTCTATGATTCTATCTGAGCAAGAAGAAAACAGCTCGGTCTCTAGGTCCTTCATATTCCCTTGCATTTGGTAATCAGACTTTTCAAATATGACACAGCTTTCTGTCCACTGTGTGTACAGAACACTCAGTAATCCTATTCCACCATCCCAAAAGGACAGGTTGAGCTCCTGGTCAGCAACTCTACTTGCTACTGACAGAAGAGCTGGTCCTAAGGGTAGTGCTTCATTAGTGAGCTCCAGCCTTTCCCAGGGGCACTACACTGGTTGCAGTCGTCGTACCTCTGGTAAGAATGAAATGGAAGTCCCAGATGAATCTGAAGACTGGTATTTGTTACTTGTTCTTTCCCTTGGGAATTCAAAGCCACTCAAGTTAAAGGGTCAGATGCCAGAGGGTACCTACCAGTATCTGCTAACTCTCTCCCCAGGCTGTCCGCACAGTAGCAGTACCCAGAGACCTCCGGGAACATCTCCCGCAGGGAGCTGAAGGTTCGGAAAACTCCTGGGAGCCTGGAAAGAGAAGCAGCCTCCTGTGAAGAGCCCACAACAAAGCATCATCTGTGTTTCCCTCCCAGATTTGTACAGTAAGGATGTCTGCAGAGCACAAAGCCATTACAAACCCCTTAGGTCTCCTTGTGGCATCCAGGTTCTGACATGATCCAGATCAGTGTTTCAGCAGGCTGACGAGTCTCCAAAATGCCACTTTTTAAAAAAACCACAGGACAATCTCCCTTCAGACAGATTTCTGACCCTTCCTAAGCAGGTACTCAGCACCCAACACTCATTTTCAATTCTACTCTCATCTTTGAAAGCCTGTCAAAGAATGTAAAATTGATGGATGTTGGCTTAATGTTATTACAACACTCATTCATTAGCTCCTTCCAAAAATCTGCACAGGATGGCAGACTGCCTAAACAAACATGTTGCTTCCTCTTCCTTATGTACTACATAAGCTTTCTGCACTGAATTAACCATAGAAACTGATAAAAACCTCACTAGTCTTTTTTATTTTCAGAGCAAGGCTCAACAGATTAAGGAGAAATGGTTTTTAGCATATTACAAGTAAGCTTGACTCTTACTTCTGGAGATCAAAGAGACTCTGGTTTCCAGTATAATATTCTAGGAGTGACAACAGCCAGATTCTAGCAAAGCAATGATTTAGGAGGGAAACTTAATAGGATCAGAGTTGGAAAAAACATAATAAATGTGATCTTAACTGACAAACACTCTAGGGTTTCTCCAAGCAAACAGAAGATAACCTTTTGTAGATTCCAATTGCCAAGTTCCAAAACAATCATATTATTTTACAGAGTCATACCCTTACCCTGAAATATGATAAAGGGCTGGTGTCTCAGCTGCATGTGGCTTATGTTGGAAAACTGAGTAACAGGGAAGTGGAATTTTCTGAGAGAATTACACAAATTTGGACCTTACTAACACATGCCAATACATAAAGAGTGGCTACCAAGAAGATGGAGACTCCCTTTTTACAAGTCACATGGAAAAGACAAGGGGTAATGGATACAAGTTGCTCCTGGGGAGATGCCAATTGGACTCCAGAAGAAAATCTTTCGTCATGAGAACAATTCGTCATTGGAATAATCTTCCAAGGGAAGTGGTGGATTCCCCTACACTGAACAGTTTTAAGACTCAGCTTGACAGGGTGCTGGGCCAGCTCATTTAGACTATATTTCTTTACCTTAAAAGGTTGGACTAGATGATCCTTGAGACCCCTCCAAACCTGGTATTCTGTGATTCTACGAAATTAGGTTTTTACCAGGGAAGAACACTTAACAGTAAGAATGATGGTGGATCAGGCCCTGATCAACTGGGAAAAAGGTTAATGTGCCAAAGCAGTTTACAGCAACACTGTGAAACTGGGACCATGACCAGCCTCAGCTCCAGTGCCACCCTCCTGCAGGCTCAGAGCTGCTCCAGCACATGTAGTCTGCAGCGCAAAAGGCTTGTCTGGCTCACAGTCAGTGGTCAGGTGAGGGAACTGGAGTAAGGGGCTTTTGCTACCTTCAAGAGTCTGCCTGAGAGTTCTTCCACCTCTTTCCAGGAGAGCTGAAGGTGTTACTGCTCCCTCACTACATCAAAGCACAAGCAGGGGAATGCACAAAGCAACAGCCACCCCGTGGCAGAGGAAGAGGCTGGTGACCTCAGGGTTGTCCCAGAATTATTCATCAGTGCTCCTGTCTCAGAGCTTGCACATCCATGTGTAACTCTGCTTTGCTCTGGTACTTTTCCTCCACTTTGGATGGTCAAATCTTGCTCGGCTGCTGACATTGCCATGCTAAAAGCAATCAAAATGTCATTGTTCAGGGCACAAAGGGACTTCTGTCAGCATTAAAACAATGCAATTTAAGATATAAACATGTGAATATCATCTTTCTATGGTCTTCGATGTATACATGGACATAAATATCTTGGGGTATTTCAAGAGCTTTCTGCTTGCCTGAATTGCTATGCACTGGCCACAGCCCATTCAGGAATATGATCTTTTCTCTTCTTAGCAGAGCAATGGTCCTGTAATTCAAAGGCAGATTTCTGCACTGCTCATGCCCTTGGAGCCATCACCTCAGCATCTCAACATCTAGCTGAGTGAAATAGGATGCAGTGAAAAAATTCTGCTTGCTGCTTTCTTTCATCCTCAACATTAAGAAGCCACATGCATAATTATACTACTTTTATATGGGGCAGATGTGCAGTCACATTCTGTCATTCTGGTTATTTTTGTTCCAAGCTGAGAGTACAGCTAAAAAAAGCACAAACAGATATAAATTAGGCCCACATAAACAAGAGGGCAGAACTTTTCTCACCTCACTTCCTACTGTTTCTTTTCTTTTCTTGGCCTCTTCTAAATCATTGCCCTCATAGCAATAACACTGTCTTATCTTCCAGACCCAGTCCAAAACAATGGCTGAAGCAAATATGTCTGCATTTAAATTATGGACAAATTCATAGTGTATCCATGTGTTTCAACAAGAACGCTCACACTCCAAAATACAGGAAAGTAAACGTGAGGCTGTTGACCTTTTCTTTAAACTGCGAGTCTCTCCTCTTGGTTTCCAGTAAAGACAACTCATTCAAAAGCAGGTTTGCAAGTAATCCCTTCTATATTTCATATGTGCAGCTCAAGTTATAACTGCCTTTCAGAAGCAGAAGGAGAAAACCAAACCATGGGGGTTTCCACTGCTAACAGAATAATACATAACAGGGCAGAACCTCCACTGAGCTGGACTAAAGACACTGAAACAAGGTCTTCAGTTTGATGAAAATTATAGCAAAAAAGTAAGAAGAACTTCCTTGACTTTTGTTTTTGTTACTATTCCCATCAATCTCCTACAAGGCTTTCTACATGGCTGCCCATCCAAGTAGGACACAGTCTGTATAAAATCAGTAACAGCAGCCAAGCCTCCAGGAAATCTGGGCTCATCTTTCTTTCCAGAAGTCTTCCTCTTGGGAAATTCTTAGCTCTAAGTTTCTGAATTTCTCCACTTATGCTTTTCTAACATAGTGATTTATTCTGGAATATTTATGAAGATGCAGAGAAATGATTTGGGAAGGGACTTAGAGTGACATGATTAGATTTCAAAAATGAGTCAGTGGAACCAAAGACGGTTGCTCCACTAGTTCCACATGAACATAAAATATGGATTTAAATCCCTGTTCTGCTATTGTCCTTTGCTCTGGAACTCATCCCTTCAATGCTGTATTCTGGCCTCCTGGTTATGGGATAGGATAATGACATTTCAGGCAAGAGCAGTGTGAATATAAATATATTAATGACCTGAGATGCTCAGATATGCTGGCCAAGTCAACGCCATAATTAGAAAGGTAGCCAGCTGGGAGTGAAATGATCCTGCTGTTATTAGTTACATGACACAGACACAAGAAAACGCCAAATTTTGCAGGTCTTTTCTTTTTCTCCCAGTGGGAGATTTGTCTGCAGACTTACTTCAAGCATTGCTTTCTCCCCTGTAATTGCTCTCAGAATTTCCACACTCCACAGGGCAACAAACGAAACAGCAAGATTATTTTGCTCTTGCCAAAATAACCTCTCCTGAAGCTCTGACAATTCTGTACTGTGCCTTTGGGCCTGCCTTTCAGTTTTGCTAAAATTAAAAAGAAAATCCTCGAAACAGCAAACCAGGCATTTACAATAAAATGCCTTTGCTACTATAGAGCCAAGTCAGAATGAGACGTTATATCTACTCCACTGCCCTCCACTGGAGAAATGTGCTGACTGAGATTCCAAGGTCTTCACAAGAGATCAAAAGGTTTCTCTGGATGGTCTGAACATCTGCACCAAAACAAACACCTGTCCCCGCAGTTCCCCTGCCTATCCCTTATTTCTTCACCTGCGCATTAATTCCTAGCTCCTCCACAGGACAACAGCTTCTTGCTCCCATGGACAAGGATTTGATTCAGTGTTTTGAAGTCTTTCCCAGTCCTCTCCAACCACCCAAATCCAATCGTATGTCAGCACATTCATTCAACACCTACTGGTTCACCTGCGTGAGCAACACTGGCACTACCTAAATGGACGAGAGTTTCCCATTGTCACATGAAATTTGCTCTTTGCGTGTTGCCTCTTGTCCATCTGTCCATCTGTTTTCATCTCCCAAGTGGAATCATCTTTCCTACCTCACATATACATCTGAATTCCTCTGCTCCATGTGCATTTATCTCCTTTGCTGTTGTGTATCTGTCTGAAAAATAGCCCTGGCTACTTTTCTAAATACAGATTGTGATGTGGCATCCACTGCTGTGAGAGGATGCCCTGATTAGACTGTAGGAATGGAATATCTGTGTTTTCTAAATGAAGACATTTAATTCAGAAGAAAAAGGCTTTTTCTTAGTGTGTTCATTAGTAGAAAATAACATCATGTGCAGTTAGAGAAGAATGTCTTCATGTGGAAAAAAAAACAAAACAACAACAACAAAAAAAGCAGTAAGACAGTGATTTTGAAGGTGTCTGCAGGATTGCTTCCCTGCTCCAGAAGCCTGTGTTCTTACCTGTTGTAATTATGAACAAGATCAAAAAACATCATGTCTGTGGTGTTGACAAACTTGCACTGCACAGGTAGAAACTCTCCTTCAGCTGAGCACTGTGGTGGGCTCTTTTCCCCAAACCCATGCAGAATGCGACGGTCTCGGATCTCACAGTTCCCTGGACCTGAAGGGAAACAAAGGTAATGTTTTTCTGTGTTTTAACTTCTCATAGTCAGCTGAACAGCCACCCTATCATTTGGAAGGTGTTTAGATTCATTACACTGAACATGGACACCTATGTGTCTCCTATTTCTGAGGAGCAGGGAGTTGGACTCGATGATCCTTATGGGCTCCTTCCACCCTGATTCTACAAAACAGGGATTTAAACACCACAATTAAGTACCTACACTTCTATAGGATAAGTGTAGGCCGCAGCGTCCAAGCGTCTGAGCTACCACCTTCCATTCACACCGAACCTTTCAAATCTACAAAATCTATCGCTTTGTTGAGTATTACTTACATCGTGTTGGCTTTCCTCTCTGCCTGGTGCCATAAATCTCCATTCCTTCTGGATCTACACACCAGCATTGATCCAGATTTGTGTCACACTGCACCACATCAAAAGCCCCTGAATCCAGGCACTGAGGGATGTAGGAGATGGTACTGCTGTTGATGTATCGACTCACTAAGATCCTCTGCTTTTGCAGCTGGCAAAAGGATAAACCTGTAGTACCAGAGAGGGGTGCTGTTAGAGGAGAGTGCTTTTTGGATGATGAATTATTTATTAAGATCACATCTGAGTTTTCTCAGGGCTGCAAGTTCTCATTCTGTCACTCAGGTGGCATGAGGACATTGATGGAATTGAGTTTATGAAAACTAGTATAGAGAAACCCACCATAGTTGGGGTTCAAGCTTTCCAATTCACAGGCTAACACCCTAAGTTGATCTTTCATTCATGATTTACATTACTGTTATCTCCATAAATACAGATCATCCAGGTGTATCAGGTTTCCATCATCAGCACTGAAGAAACTCTGGGACTTCCGCTAGAAAGATCCAGCAAACTACAACAAACTAGAGTCCATCAAAATCTGGGGCTGACCTGTTCTTAATTTCAGAAGTTCTAATGCAGATTTAAATAGTTCTTTACCCAATCTGAACAAAAATAGAAACTTTTGACTTACAAGACACAGGATATCCATTCTGTTTGCTGCCAGGTACCTCAATGCCATTCTCATCCACACACCAACAGGAAAGACCATTCCTGCTGCACTGAACTGTCCTGAAGGAGATCACAAGTAACATATTTTATTTTGTTGTTGACAGAGTCCTCAGTCACTGTGGGACATAAACAAAACCATAAGGCAAGCCAAACAAGTTCAAGTATTTTAACACTGTGAATAATGAAATCAGAAAGGGCTGTATTTCTGGTGACTAACTCTACCTGATGAGAGCTCTTAATCCTAGTAATTCTCTGAAATCTTCAGGAATTGCAGATAAGTGACTTGAAGTCATTCGGTAAGTAGGTTTATCACACATTTTGAGACAATTTCCAAGTCAAATCTAGAATGGTCAAAGTCCCCACCCTGGGCAACAACTATAAGGTAATAGTAGAGAACACGACAATCCATACTCCTCCTCAGCCTCAGCTTTAACTCATTAACTTCTTGCATCTTCAAGCAACATGCTGATCTCTGCATCACTGTTTTCCATGGTTTTTTAGTTCCTTTAATGCCTTTAGAAGGAAACCCAACTGTGCTACTTACAACGGAGTGGGTAACTTCTCCAAGATCACAAACCATGCTCCCACGAGCATGTGTAGGAAGACAGTGGTTGCCTTACACGACAACCCACATCAAGTGTTTAATGTGCAAATAATGGTGCCAAGATTAGCCTATCAATCTCAGATTGACCTCTTAACCCAGAGATTATTTCCAGCAACAGGGAATTCATTCAGAAGAGGCTGGATCTGCAATGTTGCTCAATGAAGTCACTTTAATTCTCTTGCACCCTTCATCCTCTAGTTCACTCATACGGAGGCTCTTCAAAACAGAGGTTGAAGCTTTCATTAGTAATAAACTGTCACATTGTGTAACAACAGGATAATAACAGGAATTAATTACCTGAACTGGCCATCTTCTGAGCACTGAGGAACATAGGTTTCTCCTCCTGAAAAAGCCTTTTCCCTTTGAAGTTCGCATGGACGTAATGGTTGGGAATCTGTCTGATACTCTGAAAGCAGCAAGAAGATAAACACATTAAAGTGGGTTCATCACAAGCCTGCTCTTATGAAAACCCTGCTAGTGCCAGCGGTGCGTGGTAACAGTTCCAGGTTCATGAGTCTTCCTTGGTTGTTTACTCACTACTCCTTGTGTGCATTTCTGCATAGGACAGCACAGGGAGGTGCCAGCTGCAGGATAAGCACATGATGGAGATACTCATGAAAGCTTTTCCCAGGCCTGTATTTAGTCTCGGCTCCGTTCTGTAGTGGTACAGCTACCATTTTCTGGCACATAGGGTACTTCACTTAAAGTTAGTTGTGCCTATCACCACACAACAGCCCTTTGCCATAACCACACTATTAATGTTTCTGAGCATTTATTCTTTATTGAAGCTAAGTCACTCATTATTCCACCAAAAGGAGAAGTATTTCTTCTTAATCTCATGAAAGACCTAAAAAGAATCGATGTGTACCAGTTAGCACCAGACTAAATCATATCAGGAGCACGTCTCAATTTTTACTGCGGCAAGAGGTCGACTTCTGAAGCCACCTAACAAGGAAACAGTTGACTCTTCGGTTCTTAATGCATTCAAAACCACATTTGGATGCTATTTTAGGACAATGATGAAATTCAGTAGGTTCTTTTTTACAGAACAGATTAGTTGATCTGACATTTTTCCCATCCTCAAAATCTGATGTCATGCTCTTAATTCCACTGATTAGTTCCACAAAATACGGCTATCAAACAAAAACATAGCTACAGTGATTTAGACCAAAAGTTGACTTAATCCAATATTTGATCTGAGTGTGACACATAGTAGTTCAAATGTATCATAAGCATTCTTAATACTTTTCAGCCTCAAATAATTCATAGCCTAGGGACTTCCTTAACCACTGATGATTCCTGTGTACTTAGGACCCCTCAATCACTTCTGTTTCTGTGAGTTTTTACCGTGTCCCCTTAAGCCCATGTGAAAACTTTCACGAGACTGTAAAGGGATTTTAGGTTATCTCATCTGTAGCCAAGCACATGTAGGCAAAACTCACAATCCTCATGTCAAATGTGACTCTGAGCCAGTTACTTTGGAACAAGTGGAGATTCTCATGTACAGTGCTAGAGAGGATCTAATAATACTGACTTAAGAGATAATTCAGTGATTCGGATTGTTCGTTGTGCAGGATTATCAAACTCAGATCAAAGAACCTGGGATGACACTGAGACTATCCAGTACCTTAGGGTTCAAGCCTAAAGTAGATGATGGCAAATGCAAGCAGAATATATCATTTTAGAACCTTCACATCTCTGCAGCACCACCTTTTCTTATCCAAGTTCTTTCTCTAGCCCATCCTGCTCTTCTAGAAAATGTCTTATTTCCACTCAAAATCCAGGTATACCGAACTCAGATAACTACAACCCTTTGAAAATCCTTATAGCTCACTATTCAACCCGGAGCTCAAACTAAGTTTGCACAGCACACAGTAACTAGCTAAGTTTGCCATGTGTAAGATTCAAGATCATTATATATTTCATGAGAATAACACACAGAGCAGCACAAAGAGCACAGGAGCAGTATTGGATACAGGCAAAGGCAAAGGACAAGCATACTTACCAAATATGTTGGCTGCTGCTATGCTAATAAAGCAGCAAAGAAGGGCACAAAAAGGGATGGATCCCATCTTGCGACGGGAGAGCCCCATCCCCTTTCTTCAGCGAGGTAGCCCTGCACACCCCCTGTGGTCTTCATCTGCTTTTTTATAGCAACCATCGTGCGGATGGGTTCACTTACGTGCTGGTAGACTGGTCATGAAATTGGGAGAGTGACGCATACAACATTTCTGAGAAAACCGCAAGAGGCCCATTCACCTGGAAGGGCCCTTGTGGTTCTCCTCAGGCAGTTCTCATCCCCACTCTAGGGAGCACTCCTGAGCCCAGCCAGCGGAGAGGACAACAAGCAGCAGCACGTCCAGGGGATTGCAGGGGGGACTTAGTTAGATCAACATACAAATGAAGCATATTGACATGATCCTGGCTAAGAGCTGCTGCTCTCATCTGTGCTGTGGTACAACCAGACTTTGTGCTCTGTATCTGAAACACGCTTCTATGTGTTTCTAGAGAGCCCAGCTTGCTGGGCTAACAAGCAAGAGTTAGGCCTTCAAATGCTGCAGCACTCAGAGTAAATACAATTAATAAAGTGGTTATTATATGGAAAACAGGATGGACACAGCTCCACTGATTATGAACGGAATTGAGGGTCAGAGAAAATTGCATTTCACCTTTTGCTTCTACTCCCAGTTGCACCATGCACTTTAATACAGCCAAGTATCAGATGGGAAGCAGCTCAGCTGCTTGGACTTCATTCTCCAAGTGTAAGATCAGTATAAGCATTAAGTGTAGCTTTCTGGTACTAACTACATGCAAGATCTTTGACTTAAAACACACCAGAAATATTAAGACATATCAGAAATATTATTTCCTTGGTTCCAGAATATTGCTACCTATTTATCCACCTCTTACGATTGACAGTTAGCATTTACTTGCTCCAGGAATTATAAGAACTCAGCCTCACTTGTGTAAAGGTGGTTGGACAAACGGGCCAAGAATATTTAGCTATAACAATAGAAGCGCATTTAAGGCTGGGCTTAAGCTGATTTCAAGAAAAAGTGGCAGCAGCGCTCTTGTTTGTGATCCATGGGGACTAGACAGTCCAGAAACAACTCTCTGATACCCTCTTACAGACCAAGGGTGTGCTAACCGTGATCTAAGCATCCTTCTGTGTGGGCTGTAGACCACTGCAGTGTCACCGTGTTTGACAGATCTGGTAAATGTGATCTTAAACAGCAGCACAAGCTTGCTTTAGCATGACCAGTCTTTCTAAAATGAGTGGAACTATATTTGGATTTTACTTTCAAGCAGCCTATTCTGCACTTGAGCAAAGTCAATAGTCTGCAAAAAGATCAAGCTGGAAAAAGATGAAGAACATGTCCAGTGTAGATGACAGCCCAAAAAAGGCAATCTTCAGAGGCATAAAGAAAGAAAATCCTGTAAGAGCCCTGATTAAGCAGGCACAGAAAGAAAATTAATTTCTGGATTAGGATAGCATTTGTAGGGAAAAAATACATGCTGAGCAAAGGAGATTGACTAAACAGAAAACGGCCAGTATTAGCCCTACGATGGCTGAATCAGGAAAGATGAAAAGTTTGACTAGGACATATATTTCTGACTCCAGCATGCTTCAAGAGTCTCAAGTTTATGCCCGACCTTCAGTATGGGAGAGCAAGAGACACTGCCCAGCCCAGTGTCATGGGCTTTCCAGGGGCAGGTGGGTCAGTGTCTACAGGTACAATGATGTTTCCAAGCCATTGAAACACACCCCCAAAGTCTATTGAGGGGGAGTGTGTGAGAGTGATTTAGCCCAATTTTCTGAAGCTAGTAAAAAAGTGTCATGCAGGTTTCTTGCACAGCAAATACGGAGAGAAACAAGCTCCTTAAGGTAGATATCGGCACTCCTCCTTTATTCTTTGCTACCAAAGGTCAACAGAGTAAGGGAGATAGGAAACCCAGGAGGAATCAAAGGGCTATGACTAACACAAAGAAGCACAAATCTGCAGTATCTACAGTGTTGAATCCCCAAATTACTTTTATTTCTTTCAGAACCACTCAGAAAACAACCTCTGAACTAAGCGAGTTGGGACGGACAGCCAAGTCTTAAAAGTCTCTTAAAAAAAACAAAGTGAGAAAACGAGTATTGGTACTCAACCCACTTCTAGATGTGCGTCAAACTAAGATGAGCACCTCCATACATGCAAGTTCAATGGGATGCAATAGCCCGTGGATTAAAAAGAAAAACAAAAGTAGTTTACAGAGCAATATCTGCACAATCCACATTCGTCAGAGAAAAAGAGGCTCTTGTCTAGGGCTGGTCAAATCCAAGTTAAGAAAAAACCTCCTTGCATAACCTTCACTGAAGGGACAATTGAATTGAGCTCTATTTTTAGCACCTGAGAAAAGATAGAAGAGTATCTTAAATTAGCTCACCAATGGAGGGGAGAAAAGGAGTAAGGGGGAAAAGGTCCCTGTGGTCAATACAACCTTAAAACTAACATGTCTTCAAAATGATTGCTCTAGTGTTGGAAATCAGGGGTTAGTTTGCTGTACGCGCTGGCAAAAGGCTACTCGATCTCAACTATAATTGTTAGGGGAAAGAAAAATGTAAGTGGGATGAAACACTGAAATCACAAACCTCAGGGGAGAATCACACCGTTTATTCATTGTTCAGCTTTGCATACACTCTCTTAGCAGAAAAGACGGTTTGTGCAAATGCAGTTTTTACATATCAAAAAGCCCAAGGGTAACCGATTCCCATGTAAGAGCACATAAACAGCTATACCCACGGAAAAGTTGCTCTCACTCAAATAAAACTTGAGCCTGAGAAGTCAACCTTAGTTTAAGAAATGAAATTAAGGGAGTGAACGTGGTAGCAAACTGGAAGCAAACATTTTAAGAATTAAAACCATTGTCAAATTATGTCCATACAAATGAGATCATTCATTTTTAGATAATAAACTGCTTTTCAGTGCTAAATAAATCACCAATATTGAACAATCCTCTGACATGTTTTAAGAAAAATATATAAAAAAACATTAGACTAACAACATTTGTTAGTAACTTATTACGGATAGAGGAGAACTGGTTTACATTTGGTACATTTTTTCCCAGGCACGAGACATTTGTCTAAGTCTTCTTCACGTGATTTTGGCACAGATAACAATAACAAGACCTTGTGGAGCACTTATCACCTCTATCATTGCTGATTAAGTTTTTTAAAGTCCTGGTGTGACGTAAAATTAAAAGATGACAAGGATAAAAGCACAGTCCCATCAGATAATACACGTTTCAGTCTCTTTATGCATGATACATTCTTCAGATTGAAAGAATGATGGTGAAGTTCCAGTAAGTTCTCTACTAAAATTGGCTAATTCAGAGAAGTGGGCAGAGGACGTCTCAATTTTTTATATTATAATTTACCAGATGGCAAAATGCCTTTGGTGATGAGAGAACCTAAACAAGCTCGTGTAAGACCACTTCAATTTGCCTTTGTCCACCATTTCAAGAAGAGTTAAAATGGCTTTTTTCTTACTGATCCATTAGAGATAAGAGTTTTCCTCTATCTAACAGCACCACAGTGATGCAAAGCAGAAAAATAACTTTATTCTCACAACATCTGGGATCCAGGTTGTCTTGAAACCCCAAGCAAAAACAAGTTCTGTAACCCACAAGTGGCACAAAGGACAGATTTGCACACTGAATTGATGCAACGTTGGACAAAAAGGAGCTAATGCAGCAGGGAAAGGCACCGCCAGTCACACCAGTATAGCAACAGGGTGCCAAACTTCTGGTGGCAGTAGGTCAAAACTACGTTTGGCCTTTTTGATAATGCAATACGTAACATTGTCTGTACTGAAGGCAACACTGCGCAGCCGACGGAGTCAGAAAGCAAGTCCAAGGACAACACAACACCTGCCACACAGCGAAGCTGTGGAATTCACTGTGCCACCTGATGCTGTGGGAAGAAATGCACGAAAAAAGACGGATTAAACTCATGGAGCGCAGTGATCGATAAAATTGATGGTCTTCGTATGGATTTTGGCAAAGGAAACTCCAGTTTGACTGAAGTGAAAGATACATTAAGGGAAAGACCAATTTGTGCAGATCTTTTATGAGTCAGTAAGTTTCTGTAGATCCTGACATTGTACTTCTTCTGAAGATAAGACACCAGGCTGACTAGATGTTTGGTCCGACTCAGAAAACTTCTTCTTTAAAGATCCTCTAAGTAGTAAAACGGTTTCAGTGTATTACTTCCAAGATCTGAATTCGGCCTTGCATGTTAAATTTCAGGCTGTCCCTTCCCTAACAATTAAAATATGTCTCAGAATTAAAATTTTGAACTTTGCTTCTATGTTTACAACTGAATC
>WEIS01073652.1:0-19402 GCA_013389965.1 Todus mexicanus | reverse complement strand
TGGTCAGATCTTAATGAAATATTTGGCTACTCAGAGTGAAGTTTCATTTGAAGGATTTTCTTCCTTGGCCTAGTTTTCATATTGTACGGTTTTCCCCCCTACAGTTTGGGGTTATTTCTTATTATTTTATTTTATTTTATTTTATTTTAAATTATCCTGCCACTTTCAAGCTGGAACACCTACAGGTGAAAGCAAATCGCATGCATTTAAGTAACTTACAAAAATTATATACATAAATTCATGCTCTAACCACAATGCTATCTTGGGGTTCAATCTCATTCATTACACAGTGATTCCTTGGGCAAGACAAGGAAACACCTCCCTTCCCCAAATATTTACAATGTACTAAGGAAATGCAAAAGATGCAGTAGGGTGACAAACAGCAGATTGTAAGGAAGTAGGACTTTTTAGGAATGGGGTTTGAGGAGAATTGCAAACATTTCATAATGGGGATATTGTTCCCACTTCTTGGGGAGAAGTGAATAATATATCCCTTATAAAATACAATTATGAGACACCTGAAATATTTGCAAGTTTGAGTTTAGTTCCATGAGTTGCTGTGGATTGTTAAGAAAAATGAGAAAATCAGGAAATCTCAAAACATTGTTTCTATACACTCAGAGAGCTGTGTCTCATTTACAACAACGTGCCACAAGCAGGAATAATAGTGCTTATCTCCCATATTACATGTATGTGGTAGTGTGCTGTGTATTGACATTGTATTTTCTTCCCTTTTCAAAGTTTTGTGTATGTTGTCTGTCCAAGAAAGAAGAGTCATGAGAATGTACATGCCCCTTGCACTTCTTGCCCTCTCTCTGTTTTGCAGTATTTGTTATCTGCACTGAGTAACGAAACAAAAGTCCCACCAGCTTCTTACATGTGAGCAGCTGAGTAGAACTCTTCTTACCTATGCAACTGTAAGACCATGAAACTTTCCATGCAAATGCTCTCGCAGCACAAGCAGCTGACCAACAATATCAAAGCAGCAGACTGAAAGTGAAGGAAGCTTGTGGTTTCTTTATGAGTCTGAGATGAATTCTTTCATCAGATTAACCACTTCTGAAAGCATCCGGCATGTCTAACATACTGGAGGGACAGTCAGGATCTATTTTAAGGCAACGCACGCAGGGGCTGACTCAGGAGAACATCCTTATTCAGGAAGGACATTTAAATTTAGGTTGCACTTTAAACACATGCTTAAATCCCATTAAAATTGGTGAAATTTAACCTAATCTTCAAAGTTAAGCATGTACTTAGGCAATTTCCTAAATCCAAGGTCAGCAGGCAAATGCAGGTAGAAATACAGTAGCACTGGTAAATACAGAAACTAGTGGAAGGGAAAAACCCCAAACCTCAGGTAGGGAGCTAATAGAATGTCCATTACTCTTAAGAAAGTTTCTAGAAAACCTAAGTGAGCAGGACTAGAAGGAAAGTGGTCCCCTATTCAGAGTCACAAATATCATCCCTGCACATGGCATTAAAAGAACAGCAGAACAGAGACAGATCATGCTGTCACAAGGCAACTTGTGGGAGATATTTAATCACACCTATCAATCAGCTGTTGCTTATTGCCCCTTTCACCTCTGAGCAGAGATAAAAGGGCTGTGATGCTGCAGGCTGAGTCCCAAGCTGTGCCGAGACTGGCATCTCTGAAATCAGGGTGTGTCTTGAAGCACCAGGACCCCTCTAGGTCTGGTCCTGGGAGACTTACAGCTGAGGCCCTTGATAGAACAAAAATACATCTCTGCTTCATAAAAGCCAGGCTTATAAATGAGAACATTTTGCTGGAAAATACTGAAATCTGACACAGGCTTGAACATCCTCTAAGACTTACAGAACAGCAAATTAGGTAATCAAATGCATGTAAGTCAGATGGAAAACAGCTTTACCAAACTCTAGCCATGCCAGATCTGGTGACCAACAATAGAGTCAGAAATTCAGAGAAACTCTTGAGTAAGTAGAAAAACTCATCAAAAATTGTCTGGACACAAAACCAGTCATGGAATATGCAGTAGGTTATTTTGGCATCATAACAAAAAAAAAAAAAAAAATTTAGGAAATTGTTGTTTATCTGGTTGTGCTAAAGAAACAAAGCTGATCATGCTAGAACATAGCACTATTCTTGAGAAGAAAAGTTCCTATTTGAAACATGCTAAGTGTGACTGTATGTAACTGATCAAGGCCCTGTCCTGAGAGCACCTGAAAGAACCAATCCTGAGCATTGCCACTGAGTTCTCAATTCAGACTTTTCAGTTCACCATCTGGGAGCGGGCATTTATGTCTTTGTGGTGACTGACCATAGTTCTGTGTTCAATCCCACGGGGCGCAAAACGTGGTTTAATCGATAGATTTTGAATTTTCATTTGGGCACAGGAACCTGCCTCCAAGAACACATCTCAAGACATCTCATAGCCCAGCAGCGCTGTCTATGCTCCCTTCATGCCTGTCAGGAGTGGTGCTTGAGAAGCAAGCAACCTTCCCCCCCCAAAAAAAGTCTTCAGTGACCCATTTAGGAAAACTTCTTTTGCTGTAGAAGACAACTTGGATTGCAGAGAATCGGTATCCATCTAAGATAACATGAGAAGAAATCCTAAGAGATCACTTCAAGCTGTGTCAGGTCTGTCTGTAGGTTGCCCCACACTCAAGTGAAAATGAGGCTGCCTAGGTGAGCAGGAAAGCAATTTTTTTTTCCTCCACCAGCTCTGTGAAGCCGTTGTTATTGAGCCTGTGTCTTTTTGACTTTAATAATAGGCAGCCTAATATCACACAAGCTGTTGCGTCCTGTTGTGGGACTTGATGTTCATTAACATCAACTGCTATGGAGGACCGTTGCATGTTGTTCTCAGCTTCAGTGGGTTTCCCAAGCTCTGCTGCATGGAAGAATAACAAAGTGCAAAGATATTTGCCAGGGCAAGATGACACCATTTTTTATCAAGTGAAATGAATATAGAAAATATTTTTTAAGAAATGATCACACTCATTCTTCTCCACATCAGCAGGAAAATCTCTCCAGTTTGCCAAGTGGGAAGTGATGCAATTAGCTGAGGGAATCAAGTATTACCAGGTTATGAAGAAGCACAACAAAACACAAGTGCAATAAAGACCAGGTTTCCAAGAGTAAACAGGACCTAGCAGTCCTCTCTGGCAAAGAATGGAAATTGGTGGTTAGCAAGCCATTTGGGGGTGTAATCATGGAAATTACTAAATTTATTTAAAAGGATTTGCTAACAGGAAAGTATATTTCTGTGCTGGCAGAAGGATATGAATATTTGAGAAAAAGTTAGGGCAAAGTTAATGAAGGAGAGCTTAGAGTAAATATTTTGAAGAAAACACTGTTTAGAGGAGGCAGCTTTTTGTACTACAATCTCCATTTCATTCAACCTCCAGGAAAGGTCATTGATTTAATCAAAAGCTTTTTTGCTTTGGTTAGACTCCCAAATGTACATACCATCAAGATCTGGTGCACAGAAATAATTTGAAGCAAATCTTCTAAAAAAGGTTTTGAAGATGCTTGCCAGTAGAACATTGTGCCTCACAGCTATAATATCAGAAAAAGCCATTCAATTTAAATTAATATATTTGGCCAGACAGCTATATTAAAATTCTTGTTGTTTTTTCTGTTATAATGGTAGCCTGTGGTATGACTAGCCCTCTTCAAAAATCTGTATAGTTATTGCCTTTCTCTTGCCTAGGGTGCATCATATGTTTTTGATTTTGATGAGCTGCATTGCACTACCTCATTAAAACAAACACTTATGCAAAACAAAAGGCTGTGTATCACAGCGCAGGGTATGTAAGCCGGCTTTGAAGACTCCAGCATTGCAAAAGCATGTTTCAAAAGCAGAACTTCCGTCGACCCAGCTACACTTGTGTTTAACATTTGCGGATGATGTCAGACACACTCGGTACTTTCTCAGCCCCTGCAAACAAGAAGGCTTCAAAAGCGGTGCTAGCTGCAGCTGTAGAGCATGCAAGTGGAGGGCTGGCTTGCTGGTAGAAGGCAAAGGTAGGACCTCCTCCCCAGGAGCATGTCTTCTCCAAGGCACGGAGAGCGGCGGGTAGAGCCCGCAGGCAGCTCGGTGCGCTGCGCCGCCGTTGCTGGACAGCTCCGCAGCTCCGCCGGGGACACCTGCCCGCCCCGGGACAGCCCTGCCCAGCCTCCCCAAGGCCTCCCCACCTTCTCCACATGGCTCCACGTTCAGTGGTAACACCATTTCCAAAGCATCTCTTGAGGGAATCAAGAGGGATGCATTCTGTATGATTGTTTTATTTTTTTTTCTGGCTAATTTTCCATGATTGCTTTCAGCTGAGATAGAGGAGCTGCTCAGCTTTAGGAGGAGTGGCTGGAAAGGTGCTCAGCAGAGATGGACCTGAGGGGTGGTGTTGATTGATAGTTGGCTGAACATGAGCCAGCAGCGTGCCCAGGTGGTCAAGAAGGTCAACGGCCTCCTGACCTTTATCAGGAATAGTGTGGCCAGCAGGACAGGGGAAGTGATGCTACCCCTGTACTCAGCACTGATGAGGCCACATCTCAAGTACTGTGTTCAGTTTCGGGCCCCTCCCTACAAGGACACTGAGGCACTAGAGTGTGTTCAAAGAGAGGCAATAAAGCTGGTGAACGATCTAGAGAACAAGTATTATGAGGACAGCTGAGGGAACTGGTGCTGCTTAGCCTGGGGGGGCACAGAGGAGGCCTTGTCACTCCCTACAGCTACCTGAAAGGAAGCTGTAGCAAGGGGAGGATCAATCTGTTCTCCCAAGTAACAAGTGACAGAACAAGAGGAAATGGCCTCAAGTTGTGCCAAGGGCAGTTTAGATTAGATATGAGGAAGAATTTCTTTATTGAACAGGCTATCAGTCAGTGGAACAGGCTTCTCAGGGACATGGTTGAGTCCCCATCCCTGGAGGTATTTGAGTTGCATAGAGGCAGTGCTGGGGGATATAGTTTAGTCTTCTCAGTGTTAGGTTAATGATTGACTAGATGATCTTAAAGGTCTTTTCCAATCTAGGAAATTCTGTCATTCTGTGAGATGATTTTTGGCTTTAAAAATGTCTGGTACCCTCCCCCCAGAGAGGAGTGCTTATGTAAAGGGAGTTCCAGATAAACAGCTTAGATGCAGACCCTTCTGATGTCTGAAGTTAGGTGAGATGAAGCCTACCAAAAAGGCTAAGATACATGACCTAGCTGTGTATACATTTTTTTGGTAGCTTGTTTAAAAAACCTCAAGTGCCAAGTTTGATATTTTTCGTTCGAATTTCTCAGGCTGTTTACAAGGCAAATTACATCATCGCTACTACTAGCTTAACAAAGTTTACATCAGTTAGATTTTGGAAGGTCATCAAGATGTTATAAAATCTCAGTGATTATCGTGGGTTTGTATAATGTATTCCTCATGCTAACGCTTTTTCTTTATGTGTCAAAATACTTAGATTAATGCAGGCATTGATGCAAATATTTGCATACTTCAAAAAATGTTCACTGTTTGGCATTTTTTGCACTCCACAAGCTCATTTTTAATCACTTATCTTTCAGAGTCAATAACTGCTGCTAGTAAAAACTCAGTAGAATTTTCTACAAACTCCCTTAAAATGTAACACCGTTAGTTATTGTAACTCAATACAGAAAAGGAATTACCAGGCTGTATGCTACATCAGCCTTCCAAAATAACTATTGTTAATCCATATATTCTACAGTTCTAAAAAATTTAAGTATTTTTAGTTTTCCACGTGGCGCATTTTGAAGTCGCTGACATGAAATCATGACAAGACTGTGGTGCTTTGGAAGATAAGAATACAAGTGTCTTTCCATCATGTATTTATTCATGGAAGTTCTGTACTCAAGGATGACTTCAGTGAAAGACAATTGAGCACTGCCAGATTTGTTTCTGGCCCTATAGCTTAGATAGTTTTAACTACCCATTCAGAAAATGTACTACAGGAAATACAGAGAGAGGACTGGTCCTACAGTTTGAGTATAGGTTTTTAAATAAACATAGTGAACTTACAGCTTGTGAGCAAGCCACGGTGTGAATTCATTGATGCAATGAGTGAATTACTTCAAAGGACACACAAATGTGTAGAAAATAATTCTATGCTCATGGGCAACTATGGAAAAAACCAAAACACTACAGCACTTGGAACTTGAATAGTTTGTTAAAAAATATTCAAACCATTTGACAATTTGCCATATGCAGAGCTCCTACTCACAAATTTATCTTGTCATTTCCCTCTGGATGGCTCCTGGTTTTAATGCCTTCATACAGCTATTTTTTTTAATATTTTTTTTTACAGACTAATTATGCTTAAAAGTGAGCATTTAATTTCCTTTTTAAAAGCTAACAACTTGAGTTTGAAAAATACATGCTATTATCTAGCATTAAAGTCTGCCAAAATAAAATGGCAAAAAAGTGATACAGTTCATAACTAAGAAAAGTATATACATATAACAAAAAAAAAAAAAAAAGATGGTGAGGGTTAAATCCTGTCTCCATTGAAGCCAGTGGAGTTTTGTCACTGTCTTCCTTGGAGCCTGCACTTCATCCTAGCTACTCATAACACTTTTCATATTTGATAGGGAACAATTTAAAGTGATAAATGGCAGCCAAAATGCATGTGTGTGTGAGAGGGAGAAGATTTTAAAACAGCCTCAGCGTTGAAAGTAAACTTCTTCTGGCGGTTTTGAAATTTTTGGCCTACCAGGCTAAATCTGAGTTTAAGCAGGGGATACATTTCTGCTTATGCTAGCTATCTGAAAGCTCTAGGCTAGTCAGATTGGCTCCCTCTGTAGACAGTGGAGTCCCCCTGGAGTCATCTTCTAAGATATTAAGTTCAGGCTGCTCAGAACTAACAAGATGACATGTAAACAACCTTCACTCAGAAAATGAAGTTGTTTCTATTTATGTACCTATATATTGGTTTAAGATCACATTTCAGGTAGAAAAAAATGCCTCACATGACTCTGAAAATGTACACTATTAAATACGAACTTTTCTCTCATTTCCTATTGGTAGAAGCTTTACTGCGAAGTTCTGAACCTTGACTCATATTCATAATGGCTGTATCTCTGTCCATGTAGAACCTGCTGCAAAATTTTGTCTCTGAGATTCAATACCCATTGATGTTGATCATTGCCACAAGGTGCACTGACAATGGTTAAATCCAGCCTTCTGTCTCCATTAACCCTACATGAGAGGGTGGATCAATTGTACCAGGAGGAAAGCGTTTCCCCTGCTACTCTGCCTTGCTCTCCACCACATCCTAAGCTTTCCTGGGACCCTGTGGCTTGAACAATGTCCTGGGGAGGGTGACACATTTAAATGCCCTTATGTTAAAGAAGGACGAGCAATTCAGGCCTGCTGTGAGAATATTTTGCCCACTCTGAAATCGTATGAGAGGAGGAGCTGTTTAAAGTTAAGCAACTTCTCTCAGAAGATACATTTTTGCTTTAGACCAGCCTAGGTGCAGGGTCCCCTGGTCCAAAATGGGGTGGCCCCCACCCAGTACCACTGCTTGTCTGCTCTCGTGCAGTGGGACTGTTATGTGCCCAGTTTCACTTGTTCACATCAGCTCTTTGCACCCAAGAGGGCAGTCTTTGGAGTAAAAGTGTTTGTCTGGAGGCAGACTTGGGATGGTTCCCCTAGGCTGTGGCCACACAACAGGCCCCAAGCCAGTACTGAGCTCCCCTGAGGGTGGATGGAGGCAACATTTACATGGGTCACATCCCACCAACTGCCCTGCTCCTTACTTAGAGCAGGTGCAGGCTTGGCAGCCTCTCTGGGGGCACCTCTGTTCTGTTTTTTGTCATTTTGTGGTTGCACCCCCGAAGTATGAAGATTAGCCAGTGTGCAAGAAAGCAGACTGGAAGTACTATAGTAGATTGCGTGTGCATGTCTTTTCTTGTGAAATGCCACCATACTTAAACTAAGAATTTTTATTTCCTTGATAGGTTTCCAAGGTAATTCTTGTACATTACTTGAATTTTATTCCATTCAGAGAGCAGAATTCCGTAAAGTGGGGAATTATAATATTTTGTATTGCTTTCCTGACAACGTGTTCAGTGACAGATAGCTTAAAAATGGCAATATTCATATACTTAGCCCCTTCTAAATCATTTATGATTTTTTTTTTGCTTCTTGAAAAAAAAAATCAACCCAGCAACCCAACCCTAAAGATATTTCTCATAGAGATTTGTTTTCAAGTGTAAATATATGGACTGGATACAGAAACATTTTAATGCTTCCGAGTAATGTAGCCAATAGACTATTTGATAATGGATTTCTGATTTGCTACCTGAAAATAAATTAAAAAAGACAACATTAGAAATAGATGTTGGCCTAAAGAAAAGTTATATAATTACAGATTCATTCCTTTCTTTCAAGCACCTTTCATTACAAAAAGAAAGTTTTTCATGCTACTGTCAGTGAAATATTTCAGGAAACTCCCAAGTTTTCTCCGGAAGAAGGAGGAAGATGGTGTGCAATAGGTTATGTCTATACGTATGAAGCCGATCTTTGTGTCTCACATTCAAGTCAATTTTTAGCCAAAAACGTTTGTCTGTCACAGATGAAATAATGGTTTCAAGTTATAGCCACATGCAGAGCAAGACAGATAGCAGAGAAGCTACCCCCTGTCAAGCCTGTCAGATGTCTGGCTCTAGAAAGACTTTTCCTGTGTCTGCCACGCCAAAACTAGTAATATTAACAGTGCTACTATTAAAGCCAGTACTTCTAAAATTGCCTTCTCATTAAAATCTATCTCATTCAAAACAATATAAATGTTCTATATCTAAACCACATGAAAGTATGAAACAGTGGGGCTAGGCGTTATCTGAGCCTCACCCAGCAGAAAGGCAGCCTGGCTTGCTTGTCAAGATCACCAGCAGTATCTAGTAAAGTATCTGAAATCACAAGCCCACTGTCCAGTTCCCCAGAAAAAATGCTGTCAGACACACACTCTCAACCACACAACTCCACCCATAATGTCATGGCCCTTATTTTTATTGTATTTTTCAGAAAAGCCCAGCCAATGCTGTGGGAAGTCCTGCATTACCAGATCCTGGGGTTCACATTAAACCTGTACGGGACAGTCTCTATTTAAGGCATGTACTTACAAGACCATGATAATCTGCACATCTTAAAGCCAAAAACCATCTTTGTTTCTTCTGTGTGTGATCTCCCTCTGACAAAGAGCACTGACTTTGCTAGTGCAATGCATGCCAAGCCTATGGCTCTGATTCCAGCAAACGCCTCACAAATTTTAAGAGGGGCTTTTGACTGCATGAGAAGAGAGTGTCAAAAACTTTCACAGGGATAATCGCTAATTTTATTTGTCTTAAGTAATGGTAGAAAGCTATGATTTCTAGCTTTAGGCATCCGAGATGGCCTTCTGTTGTCTACTTTGGGAATTTTACTCGGTGTGTTTGTTTTTAACTTACGCATCCACCTTGCAACTCTTGCCTGTGTTACTTGATTAATTTACCCTCGTAACAGATGAATAAAGTTGGAAAATACTGCTGCCTCCTTTGTTGCTGGTGAGATGCCATCTCCTTGCTGCACAGCAGGAGACTGAAGCAGAAGGAGACCTCATGCCATGCTCTGGATCCAGGAGGCAACTGGAATAGCTGCACAATCTTTCTGAAGATCAGCAAACAGAGACCACCTGGCTGATTACCTTCACCCTGTGTTAGCTATAAGGACAAGCCAAGGATAAGGCTAGTTTTAGTTCCCATCATCCTGCACTGACTGCAGTTTATTTCTCTGCAAAAGGCTTGGGGAGATCAGTGAGCAGCAGGGGCAAGGACCAGGGAGGGGCACTGCTGGTGGCCCCTCTCGACAATGCTCGACACTTCCTCTGACATCTGCTTCAAGAATTACAAAGTGGGAAATCAGAAAAGAAAAGAAAAAAAAGTGGCTTTTGTATAATCAAGGCTTCAAAGAGTTAAAAGTACTCAGACAGGGCCAGTTTTGCCATGGAAAGAAATCATGACAATTCTGCAAATACCAGTGAAGCCAAAATGTTAATTTATTCATACTGAGGACAGCCTCCCATGAGGAATGTCATCAGAAACACTGATATTTTGCAAAGTGGTCCTAGTTTTTCAGAAGCACTGCAGACTCCAGTTACCACTGAATGGTTGCCATGTTTTACCCCAGCTCTGGCTCCACTTTGGTGATGTGTGAAGTGACTTCTATAAAAATTATTTGAAAAGCGCTCAGGGATTCCTTCATGATAAAAGCTGCAGTTATTCACCATATGATGCAAATAGCTGGGAATGCTGTGCCTCCTTGTCAGCAAAAGCTAAAATGTGCAAGAAGCACAGGGATATTAGCTAGGAATAATACTATCAACTTGAGTAATAGTGCTATACATCTCAACCAATTTTAAAAGAACTTCATTCTGAGACAGGCAAATAATAAAGATTAGCATGTATTTAATTTTTAGGCAGAGCCAAGCAGACACAAAGAATTAAAGCAAAATATTTCACCAAACTCCTAAAGAGATAGGATTAAATATACTTTTAAATTTACTTTTAAAATTATGTGCAATCCTACATGTATTGATGAAAGGAAAATGAACATACAGAAGTGAGTTACAAAACTTTAAAAAGTCACAGTCCCATGAGGCCATGAACCACGTTTGCCATCTCACCCCCCAGAGAAACCCTTAAAAAAATTAGTTTCGGAATTTGTAAATCCAAATTGCTAATCCCTGTACCTCTGATACTTTTAACTGGGCACTAAAACTACTCAAGGTAGCAGTTTGAAACATATTTGGAAGAATTTCTCTTTCATCTGATCCATATTATAAAGTTTATTTTCAAAGTTTAAGGAGACTCTTCAAGCCTGTGAATGCACCTTTCCACCACAGAATCAAGAAGCAGCAATGTATGCAAATCCTTCAGCAAGATTATCTTTTCCTTACCTTAGCTGCCCAAAAGTTTGACATCTAGTCTAAAAGAGTTGCCTAGGCTCCTTTGAAATCTATTTTTAAATGTATTCAATATGTCTCTATTTCCATTAGCTCTGAAAGTAGGCTTAGCTTTCAAACAAGCAAAGTTAGCTGAGATAAATCTTGACCTTACTGACATAAAGTAAGGAAGACATGGCATGGAAGTCAGAGGAGGGTTTCACCGACTTTACCCTATACAACATCAGGAAAACAGAAATAATGAGACTTGGTACAGCAGAAAACATTTGCTACAAAATGCATGGTACTGGGCAGCCTGTGCCAGCCACACCAGCTCCCTCATCTGGGGGAACTCAAAGAGCACTGGGATCTCACTGACATAAGTGAGAATTGGACTTGGCACCCTCTGCACAAACTGATACTAATGGAAACTCTGAAAGAGGTATGTGGCAACCACTCTACGCAGTTTCCCAAAATGTATCTGGGAGCATGGAAGAGATGAAGAAACTGTAAATAGGAATTGGGTCATTCACATTACCATTCTAAATCCAGCTCAGCCCAGAAACAACCAGAAGTTGTCACCAGAAGACAGGTGGTTATTTAGTGGTGGTTTTAAGACAGGTCCCAAAAAACAAGACGTTGACCACACCTTGGGTTACACCCAAGCATGGTTATTAACCTTGGCAAGCTCTCCTCTGGAAAGGAGAAGGCTTCCTAGAAGAACAGAGGCCAAATTATTCTCTCATCTTACAAGTGAATGTTTGACTCCATGCCTGAAGGCACTGACATGACAGGAAAGATGCTCATGCAGCTTCCTCCTGCTCTGTACCATTCTCCTGGGCAAATGCGGTCACACACAGTCCCTTCCCAGTGCCCAGTCCTCATGCAAGTGCAGATGTGATGCCCAAGTAGAAACTTCACAGAATAACACAGCACCCTGCGAGGGCCACAGATAACCTTGAGGGTCTGTAAAAGAATTTTTCCAAGAACATCACTTGACAATATGGCCAGCAGCATTTTTTGTTACAGTTTCAGAACAAGTGAGAATTCCTTGGCCAGGGGAGAATTATAGAGTGAAATTCTAATACATCACTGAGCATCAACTCTTCCGTATTTCTTTCTCATATTCAATTTCTCTATTCCTAGAGTTGCTGAACTTCTCTCACTTCTCATAATAGAAGTTGAAAACCAGACATTTTTATACTGCAAGAGACAGCAAATGTAAGCCAGCTAAAAATATTTTATACAGGTATCTCAAAAAACTACACTGACACCAAACTCCATACCAAGACCAACAGCAGCAGCACTAAGAATAATTCTGTGGAGAAGCAGCATTAGGACACATGTTAATCCTATACCCAGCCATCACACTCAGTCACAAGCACAGAGGCTCATCATAGCAGCTACAACAGTTGATTATGGTATTACCACCACTGCCATTTGTCAGCCACTGCTCCATATGGATCATTAGTTCGTCCAGACAATATACAAGCGTACCAGAAGCTCAGGACTTTCTGCAGAATAGCTTTAAGAAAGTTATCACTGTCATAGGATGCAGCTTCATATTTTGCCATAAATTAGAAAATGATAAGTAAAGAATAGGAGACCAGTTTTTGGCATGGAAGAATATTAATGCAGTATGTCTTAACAGTGCAATTCAGTGTACATAATTGCAGCGATAGCTGTTCAATGGTGTGGGTTTTTTCCTACCTACATTACTTTTTCACATGCATTTTCATGTTGATTTGTCATAGCACAGTGCATTCTACTTGGCTTGGTGAAACATTCTGCATTCCCTTCAGCTTGTCTTGAATAACCTAAAAAATACATGAACATACATATCATCTGCATTCTGAGTAGAATCACAGAATGGTTGGGGTTGGAAAGGATCTCTGGACATCATCTAGGCCAACGCACCGGCCAAAACAGGTTCCCCTAAAGCAGGTTGCACAGGAACATGTCCAGATGGGTTTTGACAGTCTCCAGAGAAAGAGACTCCACAACCTCTCTGGGCAGCTTGGTCCAGTCTGCTGTCACCCTCACAATAAAGAATTTTATCCTCCTGTTCAGATGAAACTTCCTGTGTTCCAGTTTGAGCCCATTGTCCCTTGTCCTATTGCTGGGCACCACTGAAAAAAGGTTGGCCTCATCCTCTTGACCCCCACCCTTCAGATATTGACAAGCATTGATAAGATACTCTCTCAGCCTTCCCTCCTCCAGGTTGAACAGCCCTGGGTGTCTCAGCCTTTCCCCAGTCAGAGAGAGCTTAGGGCCTCACTTCCTATTTTCCAGCTCACTACTAAATGTATTAAACAAGGTCAGATTTGAGACACCCTGCTGCTGATCTTGGGTGCCAGGCTGAAAACAGAATGTTTATTATTACTTTCTTATTTCCCCTTTCTTATCTATTTTTAATGGGTGACTGTCACTTTTTGCCTTGCCAAGAAAGCTCCTGTAGCTTTTTTAAGAAAAATTAACCTGTTCTTCCAAATCCACTTTTTTATGCGTTCTAAAAATTGTGGTGGAACAAAGACTTCCAATTTTCCTTTGGAAAATGCATCCCACTTTGTCTCTTTCATATCACTGATGTATTTATAACTTCGCCATTGTCTATTACTGCAACTAGTTAGGTGTTATTTTTGCCCTGCAGCAAGGCTTGGAGGTGCTTCCCAGCACTGCTTTCATGTTTGTTTTTAAAAGTAGGTACAAAGACTGTCACTCCTAAATTCTCCACTTCCCTTGAGTCCTTGCATTTCTGTTATGAGCAGTGCACGTACTTCACTCTTCAGGCCTTTCACAACTCTTGGATTAATACCATCAGGTTTGGGTAACTTGTTGCTATTTAATTTATCAGTTTGTTCCAGCACCTCGTCTGTTGATCCTGGCAATGGAAGCAAAATGCTTTAAGGGTGCCTCTAGAGCAGATATCTAAAGCAAGTTCCTGAAAAAAATCCTCACTCCAGCAGCCAGAATTACAGATTACAGCCTGGCTCATGGACACAAGCCACACCAAACCGAAAAGGGAATTCAAATAATGCAGGCTCTTTCTGGTGCTGAATGTATGGTACCATGTGAAACCTCTTTATAATTAGCACAATCTGTAACAGATTTTTTATTATTATTTAATTTTATTTTCAAAAATAGTAAGCATTCATATGCTTAGGTAGCCAACGGTCTGCTCCCAGCTGTGTATGTGTGCTCACTTGCAGTGGCTGCCCTGACAACAACGTCCTACAGCTGAAAAACAAACCTGACCCACAACACAGATGAACACTTGGTGATATGATTACCGTCACTATGTGGGTATCATCCCAAAAGTGCCTACCTTAGATAACATGCACATTAATTCAAAAACAAAGTGTTGGGCTCAGTGCAGCAGTTACTTAGCAAGTTCCTGCCACCTAGGCTGACCAGCTGGCCATGCGTGCTACCTCCTTGTCCAAATATCATGGCTGTAAATACAAACCGAGGAACCAGCAATGCTTGGGCACTTCTATGTTTACACAAAGACCAGGAGCAGCCTGGAGACAGATGAACAAGGGGGGAGCTGACCTGCTGGCAGCCCCCTCACCGTCATCCTCCCACCCCAGTGTTATTAGGGTTGCAATGGGATCCATGTGTGATCACTGGCCAGCCCACATGTGCACTGTGCTTCCTGCGCTCCCAACCCTGCTGGGGCTGGGTTTTAAATGACAGCATTATATTTATATATCTGCCACCAGAGGCCCACAAAGGCTTTGCTAATTCTGGACACCTGCAAGGTACATGAAGTAGGCAGCCAGCTGGCACTGGGGCAAGAGGAGGCTTCAGGAAGGAAAAAGGTCAGAAGGAGGAAAGAGCAGCACCAGCTCCCAGGATGCGAGTGCTGGGAGCAAAGGGAGCTATTCTCTTCATTTGCTTCAGAGCACACCCTTGTTTTTCAAGACCAAACCCAAACCTCATTAAATAGAGGTTTATTTGAGTTAGCCATGGCTGCGTGAACAGATCCTCGTTCCGACTGTGGGGGGCTACAGGTCACCCCTGCAGAGAGGCAGAGCCCAGGCATCACCCACTGACCAGTCCCCAGGCTGCACAGAAACTGTTTTTTGGCTCCCTTCCATCTTGAGCACATTAAACCAAATACAGCCAAACAAAGGTGAGGGAGGTTCAAATCCATGCTGAAGCAAACAAACAAAAACTCTTTCTCCAAAGCCTGCCTGATAGATTTAATATGACTGGGGTTTGGAGGCTATCTATCATTTTCATTTGGCATTAATATAAATCAAATAATCCCTTGATCCCAAGAAGGCACTGAGGAGACTCAGACAAGCCTCCAGAAGGGATGTGCTCCTTAACTTGGAAAGTTGGCAGATGATTTAATTTTGTTAGCAAATTTGACAGTGTCATAGGAATTTTCCAAAATCAAAGAACCCTTTCATAGGCTTCTCTACCCAATACTCAATCCGGTGTCTAAGAATAACATCCAGCCCTCATTAATTAATGATATCAGTCCGAATAATGTCAGATTGCCTCAGAGACCTTGCTGGGATGGATGAATCACACCCTGCTGGCTCCAAGGCTCTCACTCTGACAAACTGCAGTGTGTGATGATGGGCTGCTTTGCCTGGAAAGCTCTCGTCCACAGAGCCCTGGCAGCTCTTAGCCCAGCCCCGTCTGAGTGAGTGCTCAACACAAGGGCAGACTTCGAGGTTAATGGGTGTCTGCGATAACACTTGGCTCCTTGAGGCCCCACAGGGCAGGGGAGGCAGACACGGACCCCTTCTTTCCCTCTCATGGGACAAGGGGGATGCTGAATCTAAACAGTGTGGCTCCCAAGCAGGATTTGCTTGCGAGTCATCAGCATCATGCCAGTGTGCCTCCGCTGTATGCAGTGCCAAAACTGGCATCCGTGTCTAGCTTGGCTATTTCTGCCAGGCACTCAGTGCTACATCCAGGCTGTATCAGGAAGGAAAATAAATTTTTTTCACCCCAGTTAGGTGGTGCTGCACCTCTGCAGGAATTTGGTGTGACAAATGCAAGAATGAACTTTAAAGGTCCACTAACTTTTGAGATTCACAGCAGAGTCAAGATCATATTCAGTGGTAAGTTGCCACAAAGACATCTACATCTGTAAGTCTGGCTTTTACCAAAGCTACAAGCTGAGATTTCTCACAAGACCTACTCATCTGATACTATTCCAATATGGGAAAAGAAACACCAGCTGTCTCGATAAATTTACAATTTTACTGAAGCCATAATTATGTATGAAAACATTCAGACTGTTTCCAAAGTGCACTGTACTAATATTGATACAAAATTGCCTTGTTTCTATTTGCAACATCATCATAAATCCACTCTTTAAATTACCGCATATCGACATTCTGCTTTCTGTGACAGCTGAAAGCAGTGACTCCTTACTGGTCATGAACATGAGGTTTAGTAATATTTGCGTATCACTATCTTTTCACGTAAATGTTGCATTCCTGAGGCCCCATGAAAAATTTACAGGCGAGAACAACAACCACATTGTTTAACAAATTCAAATAAATGTTTATTCACAGATGCTCTCCCTTTCCCCTTGTGGTGATCACGGCTGGTCAGGCATCCACATTGTCTCCTATCATCGCACCCCAGCTTCCCATCGGACACCCTGATCCTGCCACACGTGGGCAAGATCAGCACAGGGCTGAGCTGAGCTCAACATAAACATGAGCTCAGCAAAAATACGCATGTGGCATACGTTGTGGGATCCCAGTCACAGAGGAAAAGTGTCAGAGAGACAAAGCTGGGATTTGTCTTTTTGTGCAGTGTTTGTTTATACATACATTATGCCCAGTAACACGAAGACATCAGTTTCAAGTTACAAATATACCATAAATGCCATAAGCAATTTATTTTTCTGCTGCGCTTGGGAAAGTAAATTTTAGATTTTTTTTAAAAAAAATCTTACTTGATGCTGATGTATTCTGATTGCCACTGCAAATATATATGTTTTTATCATACAAAAGCACCATTTAGATGTGATGGCCAAAGCTTTCAAAGGGTTTGATTCTGACGAGTGGGGCCTTCAGAAAGGCCCATCTGACTTCAGGACCTCCTCCACAAAGAATTTTCAGTTCAATAGGACCGATTTGAGAGCAATTTTAATGTGCTGTTTACTCTAAGTCATCTTGGTTCTAAAAGTGATTGACAAGTTTCACACACGTATGCTTGTGTTTGGAAGAGGCTCTGCCAAACACGCCTGTAAAAAGCATTAAACATAGAATTTGCTATTTTACTAAAGCATTCTGAAAAATTACACTAGTGATTGCATTTGAAAAATCTGGTAATGTTAATTTCACCACTGAAATATGATTTCTTTTAAAAGCCTTTTCCTTCGTGGTCCCTGCCATAGGATCCACTCCAACATCTGCATAACAGAATCCAGGCTGACAGACTAATGCACATGTGGGGGAGTGTGTCTGCTGCTTTGCTGCTTTTCAGGACAGACACATTGTCTCCCTCTCCTTCTCCCTGTCCCCTCCTTTTCTTTTCTTTTTTTTTTCCCTTTCCTTTAATAAGGCTGCACATGTCTTCCAGCTCTCTGCTGCGAATGTGACTAGTATGCGATATTGCCTTGCATCAACACAGAGTGTCTGGCTTAGGTGATACCAAGCGGTTACTGCCCTGGCTTTGAATGCTTGCTAGGTTATTAACCAGCACATCTGGCTCTCTCCCTAGGAGGGTGAGTTCTGCAGTGTCCCAGGAATTTCTTTCATACACCACTTTTATTAGCTTTTCAAAAGAATACAGATTACCACTGGAAAGGAAGATTTAGGTCATTTGCAAGCATATTGGTCCCCAACCTGTTTAAAAAGCAACAATAACAGAAACTCATTATTTGATTTTCAGAACTAATCTTTCCTCAGTTTAGAACCATCCTATTGTTCTTGTATCTGAATGGTCTGCTTTACTGAAAAATGGTTGGTGATTTGTGATAGATAGAACTAAAAAAACCCCCACAACATTTCAGAAAGCCACAAAGGTAACTTAGTTTAGAAATGAAGCATCCAAACCATTAATTTCTTATCCTACTTTTCCCACGGACTCCACTCCATCATCAGAGGAGGGAAGAGAAAAGTGTTTCCGGCTTAATCAAAAGCAAGAAGCGCATGTGTAGCTCCAGAAACCAAGTCTATCTGATTTGTCCACACATGGAAGTTTCACAGGACATGTAGTTTGAATGCAAGTGTTATATTACTATAATTTCCCACTTGGACATCCCTATTGCAGTAATGTCAGAGTGGCCTTTTCTGGTTTTGTTTATGTCACTTCCGAAGCACTTTAAGACAAACGGGAAAACCATTTTTGTTTTCTTACTGAAAAAAGATCCACGTGGGGGAGTTCCATAGGTAGTTCTCCATGGTATTCCTTCAACCTGCCTAGCAGAGTTCAACACTCCTGCCCAAAACTCTCCTGAAGCAAGCCTGGCAAAAAGCTGCCTGCCCACCTAGCTACCTACCGACCTACCTGGAACTCCACCTTCTCAGGAGGAACCTTTCTCTTAGTGCATCCCCTGCAACTGCTGAGCACACTTCACACGCAGCTAATATTCTCCATGCAGAGGTAAGCAAGTACAGAAAAAAAGTTTGCTGAACTTGCTAATCAATCTCTCTTGAGTGATGTGAGGCCAGATTTTCAGAAGCTGTCGGCACTCAACAGCTTCCATTGTTCCAAGTAGGAGTTGCTTGGCACTCAGTTTTTGAAGGGATGGTATTTCATGTAGGTGTCTAAATGGGAGCTCTGCTCTCCACTAACCTTTTGCAATTGCTTTTGGCTAGACTGATCATCCAGAAATATCACGTTGCAAAGAGGAACATGTAAGCACTCACAGAAAGTATATTTTAGAACTATGAATAAATAGCCTATACTCCTCCAGCCAGGAAAAAGAAACAACATTCTGTGATTTCCCCAACCAACGGGGACAGCCAGGCAAAAAGTTCATAAACTTCAGTAAATTCAGACAACGAAAACAAAAACAAAAAACAAAAAATACCTAATTATGGAAATGAAAACAGTGAACGTTTTCAAGAATGTCACAATCTTACTTAAAGATTTCTGCCAAACAGAACAAGAAGTTAAGTCCATCACATAAAATCTGGATTCATTTAGATCAATATCAAAACAACAGGGATGCCTAGTCAAAACTCTAAGCCACAAATTCTAGTATCAAATAAATTACAGCTAAAAGAACATAAAGATCTTCTCACCTCCTCAGGTCTGAATCTTCTGAAAAGCTCACCTTGGCAGCATTAGACTTGGCATAATTCAGTCAGCTTCAGTCTTAAAAATAACCACGACTCATTTGATCCACTAAAGTTCATGGAAATCCTTACAGGGTTTTTTGTTGTGCTTGCCTATAAATTGCATTGTCTTCTTAAGGCTTCCTGTCCTGCATACAGAGGCACTTGCACAGAGATTCAACTGAGATTGCTTTCCCCCTCTTCTGCTGCTTTTATTTAACACACACACACACACA
>WEIS01073650.1:0-30724 GCA_013389965.1 Todus mexicanus | reverse complement strand
CCGCCGCCCCCGGGGGCAGCGCCGACAGGAGCGGGGCCAACGGGCTGGAGGCCGAGGCGCCGAGCGGGGAGCAGCAGCACGGCCGCTCCAGCACCCTCATCGCGGTAAGCCCCAGCCGGGAGGGGGCCGGGGGGGCGGGGGGAGCCGCGGCTGGCCGGCTGCGGGAGCTCTGCTCCGGCTGCGGGGAGGAGAAGGAGCGCTCGGGGTGTGCGGTGGGAGCGCTGAGCCGGGGCTGCTGCTGGAGCCGCCTCGCAGCTGATCAGGCTGCTGGGTTTGCTCCCCTCAGCCCTGCCTGCTGGGGAGGGGTGGGGGGTGGCCGCCTGTGCTGGGGGCAGACGCTGGGAGCAGCGCTCTGTGAGTCACGTTTCGGGCTAACTCGCCCAAAATGTCCCTGCAGAAACTGTCAGAGGAGCATCGGTACCGCCAGGGCTTTGGGGGTGTTTTATCTTTGCTTCTCCTACGGCTTTAATTTAGGCTGTTGGGGTTTAGGGAGTCGGTTGATAAGGATGTGTGCTTGCTACTAGGGGAATTTTAAAGACAAATATTGTGTCTCGTTAATTCTGGTACGTATTGGAAAGAATTTCAGTGGAAAGGCAGCTGTTTATTTGCCGCTCGGTCCAGTGGGTGTGAACACTATGGGAATCCCACTCCACCCATTAAAAACTGGCTTAGCTCAAAATCTTAATGTTTCTCTGGCTTCTCTAGCATTTCTGGTTGTCAGGATGTATTCATGCAGCCCTGTTTGTATATCAAGATAGCTATTGCTTAACTGAGCCCTTTAAATATACTGCTCTGTACTAATGTGTCAGTAATGTAGGTTAGTAGGATAATCTCTTAAACGTTGCCTGCCTTAATACCTGTCTTCCTTAAAACCAGTTATTTCTGAATGGTGGCCTGCATGAAAAGGATACGGTGCTGTTCTGAGGGTCATTATAAAGGGATACTGGATTAACCCGAGACATTTCCAGGTTAACATCTAGATTAAATCGTATTTTTAAGGCCGTATGTGTGTTAGATCAGGGTGGAAGCCCAGGAGGATATGAACCTCTGCTGGACTTCACTTAGTTACAGTTTTAAAGATGGAATCATGACAGAGCTTAGCGTTAACTTGGGTATGACTGGACGTGATGTGAAGTAGTGAAACACAGGGCACAGCGATGTCAGCTTTAACTAACTAGCACTGGGCAGCATGTGTGCTGTTTGTACAAGATGAACTGAAAACGTTGTTCAGCTGAATTGTTCCTGTTCTTCCCAATATACACGTGAGAATCTAGGACATAGGATTTTTCAGAAGACTGAGATACTCGTGGCACAGTTAGAGCACTTCAGCTGGTTGTTAAAGAAGGGTACTTGAGGAAGAGAGGAAACCTCGTACATTCCTGACAGCGATTCTGTAAAATTCTCTGAGTAGCCATTGTTTAAGTGGGCTGGTCTTGAATGTAAACTTGTGTCAGAACAAAACTGACTCAAACTCACGTTTTGTTATCTAAAGGCTTGGTGGGGTTTCTTTTTATTTCCTGTCTGGGCTCTAAGGCTTTTTGCATACGGGGCTCTATCCATTAATAATGGGTATTTTTGTTACACACAGAGCTCTTTAGCATGTCAAATCCAGGTCCTTAAACTGCCACCACCCGGTCTTCATATTGACCTCCTGAAAGAAAGACGGCTTTAATGCATTGCTGTTGTTTCTTTTAAATTGCTTTGAATGTGGATTTGATCTCTTTAGCACCCATGATAATGAGGATTCTCAACAGCAGCGAGGTTCTGAAATACGCTGCACATCTGGGGAAGCCCTTCTTGTACAGGAAGCTGCTGCCAGTGCCCAATTTACACAACAGAGGAGGATTTTAGTGTATGAATGGCTCCTCCTCGTGCTGGCCTGCTGTTTCCTTCCTAGGATACAGGACTGTGAGCTTAATTGCAGCTGCTGATTCATCACCTCGTTACTAGGGTATAAAGTTGGTTTGCTTAGTAATTCAAGAATTGAAAAACAATTTAAAAAATACCCCTCTGCTGCTAATTTCATTCCCCTGGCGTAGAAGGTACCTCGGTAGGTTGGTATTTTACTTCTAGCGATCATGTCGCTGTTATCAAGACCAAGCATGTGCTTTGTAGGGGAAGGACGTGGGTTTGGTTTACAATATTCACTGAAGTTTGGGTGAACACCAGAATAATCTTGGTCTAAAATATCCTGGACACAGTTCTTGCAAAAGAACGCTGCCAGCTCAGTGAAGTATGCCTTGTATCAGCTATCGCTGCTGTTACAATCCAGGGTTTTTCCATGAATCTTCTCTTGGAAACTGGTACTTGGTGTTGGAAGTTAACTTTTTTGATCCTTGAAGGAGAAGGCAAGTCCTGTAAAGGGTTTGTGATCTATCACCAGTAGAAGGCTTGCAGTAGGAGGACATGAAGCTGCGCTGCCACAAGCGTGAACAGGGCACTCTGTGTGTGCTCCGAGACGCTGTGCTTCAGAGCATCTTCTGCCAATTCAGAGTAGTCACGGGGAGCAGGGCGGCACTGCCACTTCCTTAACGGCCTGCGTGATTTTTCATGTGGCCAACGTAAGATATTTTCTCTTCCATGAGCCTGTTCCCTGTGGTAGATCCCGAAGCTGGATGTATCTTGCTTACAAGCAGAATTAAGGGGCACATTCAGCCTTTGTTTTCTTACTAAGCAGCTCTGAAATTTGAGCCACAGAAACCAAGAGAATACAATATTGATACAGAAATACTTTGGATGGTTTGTGCACCATGTAGCCCTGTCCTTTGTTTGAGGGGAAAAAAAGACAATGTATTAGCTTCCTGTTTGTTAAAAATTTGAAACCGTTATTTAGGGGAAAATTCAAATGTTGAAATTTACTTAGCATTTCTGGTGTTCATAAGATGACATGATTAAGACTACGTTCAAAGTAAGAGGTGCTTAATATTTGGGTAATGCATTTTCTGTTGTGTTAACCTTACATTGTTTGTAAAACAGGGAAGTTAGGAAAAGACAGGGCTTGTCCCCGAGGACATTTTTGCCTCTTAGCCAGCTTCTGATTTGAGAAAGTTCATTCTAATACACTTGTGAAATTCTCCGCAGTAGGACGGTTGGCTTCTTTGTGTTTCTCTGATAGGTTCTAGCGTAGCGTGTCACTGAGCTGAGCGGAAGGTGTTCCCTTGATGTGCGAATGAGAAGGGCAAGAGATCTGGATTTTCATCTCCACTCCTTGTTTTATGATGTGGTCTCTTGGCAGGAGACCCACTCCCTGTCTCTTACTGGTTTTTTTTCCCCACCTGAGAGCAGTTGTTGTGCAGATGGTTTGCTTTGTCTAGGACTGCCGCAAAACCACAGGCAGCATTTTTGGAACGGGCAGAGAAGGTCTAGTTGGTGGCCTGTCTTGGGAACGTTTTGTGTTAAAGCTGAAGAGCAGACCAGTGTTTCTTTGCCAGCAATAGGAGGAGTTTTAATGTTAGGAATAGGTAAATGGTAATTTAAGCAAAGACACCAAGAAAAATGTTTAAAAAAGAAATACAAGGAGAGCAGCACAACATTTCTTGGCCGAAGAGACCTAAAGAAATAAATTAAAGGTAGTAGGTTGTCTGGGTTGTACTGACAAGCCTTAACAGCATTCCACTACTGAAGCTCAGACTGGTACACTGACAGTTTAGGAGACCTCATTTCTGTGTGAGCTGCGGTGTAGGGGTGTTAAATTGTGAAATTATGTTCTACCACAAAAATAGCAAATTATTTCCACATTATTTATACGTAACTATAGCGCAGTGTAGTCTTGCCACCATTGTTTGTTTTTGCTGACAAGTCTGATAGTTTGTTGCTCAACAACCCAGACAGGTTTTCCTTTGTCTCCTTTTAATTCTACGTGAGGTATTGTTGTATGTTTGAAACATTTCCCTTGCTAGATTAGTTAGATATGCAGCGATGCTTCCTAAATCATAAGTATCTGGGAGTGACTGATCTACTGCTGCTGTTTAAGTTCAAGTGAGGTGGAGGATCCGGCACTGCGGCTGAAGGCACAGCAGCTTTTTTGATTCAGCAGAACAATTCCTGTAGCAGAAGCTGCCCCTTGTGACTAATGCAGGCTTGGGATATTTATAGACGTGCATATCCACAGCCCGTCTTCACTCCAGCAGGCAGGCACCCAAATACAAAAGTCTTCTGGAATTAAAGTAAAAGTCAAAATTAAAATTAGTCCAGCAGTTTGGGGCTGACAGCACAGCGGAATGTGGGAACACACTGGGTAATAAAACGCTTTCCTTGCAAGGGGAGTGTAACTTTGGAGGCTGTGGGTAGCTGCACAGTGAGTGGGGAGGTTTTAGCATGTCGTGTAGTCCAAATGTTATGGTTTCTATCCAGAGTTCATACACTACAGTTTCTGATATTTACATTATTCTTCCAGTTTAAGAGATTGTCGTCTTCACTCCTGCCCTTGGCCAGGCAGGAGAGGAGAGTCTGTGTTTGTAGAGGACCTGCTGCACTCTCTGGCTCATGGGAGCTTCCCTGTGCTGCAGTGCTGCCACTTCCATGGCAGAAAACCAGATACAGTCTATTTTAGGTTTCCCTTCTAGGTGAGAATGCTGGTATCTAGCTAGGAGGCATGTTGGAACTAGATTTTTATTGTATTTCTAGAGTAATAGAGGATTTCTTCTTTGAAAATGACCGGAGTTATATTTCTCTTGCTGGTATTTCATGTCAGATCCTTGTAGACACAACTTAATTCTGAGACTGCGATGGTAAACTTATTCCAAATAAAACACAAAAAAAGTAAAGCTCTATTGAATCCCGTAGAAATATTTTAATCTCTGTAGCAGATGCCTTATAAAACTAAACAAGAACATAAAATCAAGCCTGGAAGGCACAGTAGAAGAACCAGATTTTTTTAAAGTTTTCTTTCTACCATGCTTACTAGGTATTTTTTCAGAAAAAACCAAAACTTGCCTACAGATTCCATTTTTTAATGTATATATTTGCTGTAACATATTACTGGATTCTTACAGAAGTAACTTGGTTGACTGTCCTCAGTTTAAAAATTCTGCATTGCTGGAAAGCAAGAAATCCTTCACAGGCAACGTGAACTAAACTTTCATGCTTGTTAAGTTCTAACACGTTGAATTGTCGTTGGTTTCAGGTTATTATCCAAAACTAGCTTCAGGTATTGAGTGTTTTATACTGATGGTTTTTGATTCCTGGAGTAAGCTTTTTAAAAGCAAACCCCCAACAACTTTGTGCTGCTGTTTTGATCAGAGATTCCTGCCCCTTTCCCACCAAGGCAGTAAGAGAGCCCCGCGCTGGGCTCTGAAGTTTTGAACTCTGCCAATGCTGACAGAAAAGCTGTAGATGAACTTTCAAAGCTTTTCCAGTTGCTTGTTGGGCTTCCATGGTGGTTTGTGGGCAGCTTTTATGAAGTCTGCCAGCTTGCCCCTGCAGTAAGTCTGCAATGTGGCTCAGCATCGCTGCGGTAAAACTGGTGGGTTTAAGACAGAGATTGAATATAGCTCATCAAAATGACTTGTGTGCTGTCCGTTTTCTGATGGAAGCCTTGTCGCTTGGCTGGGCATGCATCCATCTCCAGCGTTGTGATCCTGTGTCCTAGTCACGTACAGCCTGAATTCACAGTATGTGCTGGGGATTACATGCTCAGAGGCTGCTCGTGTAGGACACTCCTGTCGTTGCGACGGGTGACACCTGGGGTTTAGCAGTTTGTGTTCCTCGCATGAGCAATCTGCAGTTAGGGCCTGCCCTGCGTGTGTGCTCCTGCCCAGCCAGTGTATTTATTACCCTGTTGAAGATTGTCTGTTTTGCTCATGTGAGTAAAGTGCAGCTCTGATGATGTCAGGTGGAGGAGGTGCAGCCTGCGGGGCCCTTCAGTGCCTCTTTGAGAAACTGTGTCCCCTGTCCTGGGCCAAAGGACTGGGTGCTGCTTATATCCCTTGCTTTATGCTGCACCTGCACTGCTTTACATACTTTGGATAAATGCTTTTGGGGTAATACTTCTAGGCAAAGCTAAGGAACAGAGATCTTGGAGGTTCATCTTTCATTGAGCAGTTGAGTCGGCTGAGAAAATGCGCTTGATCTTGTGACGATGGAAAGGATTGGCTCACATTGTAAATCGAATTGATGGGTTCTGCTAAGGAAACCAAGGACAGCATACCAGAGGGCCACTGTGCATTGCAGAGGGATAGTGGACAATAAAATTAAAGCTAGAAGGATTTTCTTAGTGAGTAGCAAGCTATGCTTTACTTAGTCAGTAGTGGTTGTTGGGAGTTTTTTTGAGGTACTTATTTATTTATTTTTGGCAGAAGAGAACAGGTTTTTCTTGCCTTGAAACTCTGTTGGAACAGTTTGATATGTAGATAACTTGCTGTCTGTCTTGTATCTCACAAGCTCAGTGTTACTTTTTTTCCCAAAACCCAGATTATTTGGATAGGCACAGAAAAATTGGGCAAGAACTGAGTTTAACATTTCTTCTGTTAGGAATTCAAGAGCTGAGATAGTCCATAAGTGCTCATAAGAAAGGAATTTCACAGAAGAAAGTAGCTTTATTTGCAGAGAAATTACAGGAGTGGTTTTGGTGTGAGAATTTCAGGTTCTGTTACACAAATTAAACATGAGTAAATAGAAGGTATCAGGAGGTATTTCTAATGGCAGAGGAGAAGGAACGTGTAGCTTCTGGCTCTCACAAACATTTATAGGATTGTCTTGTCTTGAGAGAGGAAAGGAGGTAGAAAACAGAACGCTGTTACTGGTCGGCTGACTGTCTGGTAGGTAGCTGGCTACAGGGGCATAAATCTCAGTGTAGATTTACTGCTGCAATATCCGAGCTCTCTTTTGACTCGTTAATATGAAAAGCGAGCCAGGAAACAAGTGCAGTTGGTGAACAGCTTCTAAAACTCAGAAGTTAAGTGCCCTGGTTATGAACTGGGCTCAATCTGTTCTGATACGGGCAGAAGATAAGCAGATTTTCTTCTTTCCTACATCTCTGTTGGCTGTTGGGTACAAGTAGGATATCTTTCAAATAATCTTACGTTTGGCTGAGGTGAAGCAAGGCTGGAAGCAGTCATCCCCAAGCTTTACTTCCTTACTGAATTTATTAGTTATTTTTTCTTTAATCCTTTTTTGACACAGGACTATAGTTTTAGGTGAAAGGAGGACTTAGATGGGGTGTCACCACGAATCAGGTATCTGAACATTTTGACAGTTAAAACACATATATGTATGAAAATTCCTACGTGTTTTTATTGATGGAAAGAGCCTGTGGATATTGGGGACCTGTATGTTTTTCTAGGCTAGCTCATAAGCATGAATGATTTAGTCTTAGATGAGTTATCTGCATAGATTGTAAATTCTGTAGGACAGTAGCAAAGACCTTGGCATAGATTAACTTCTGAAATATTTGTCCAGCAGCCCAGGTGGGTTTCACAGCCTGGGAAGAGCTGTGTGCAATTGTAGCTGTAATGCCACCAAAATCCTACTTGCCTTGAGTTGTCTGTATGAATTCTAATGACAGCAGTGACCCCAGTGGGCGTATATTCTGTTTTGATATCGAAATTTGCTTCAACTATGAGAAGAACATGTTCAGTGTGCAAGGCTAAATTATTACTTTTATGTCAGTTTTCAGGGAGTGTGCTTTTCCTTAATGATTTAGAGTTAAGGAGGATCCATTCCCAAACTTTGAGTGATTGACTCATCATATGGCCTTGGGCATGTTACTCATCCACCTTGAGCTTCAGTTTTCCCAGTTAGAGTATTAAGTAAACAGTGAGAAACTTGCTGAAAGCCAAATCTTGCGATTGAGTTGAGGCTTCCTTGCTCTCTTGTGGTTTACCTTTTTACAAAAAAGTAAATTTCCATTATTTTTTTGAGTCAGTATTAGAAAAATTCACTCTAGAACTGCTACTCCGAGCTGTAGACCTAGTGTTCAAATTAGGAGAATTCAAGTTCCAGCCTCCTCTCCAGTGTAGACCCTGCCTGATCCTACAAGGTCTTCTGCTGATCTCTCTACTCTGCTGCTATTTCCATGAATCACCTGAAAGTTCGTAGTCTCCTGGGAAGCTGCAGTCCATCCCTCAGATAAAATTAAGATTTTGCTGCTACCTTTGCAAGCGTTAAATAGTAGATTTTTTTCTGAAGATCAGATAATCGTAGACTGTTTCAAAAAAGAAAAAAAAATGGAACAATTAACAGTGAACCAGTCCTTCTGTCCTTAAATCAAAGAATGCCGTTGCCCAGACAAGTGCTGTAAAATTCTTTTGATAATTGATGCTGGCTCTACACAAAGCCTCTTGCTTGAGTGCTGAGATCTTGAGGTTTGCCCTGTTTGTTCTTGGATGAGACAGTTTTCCCCAAGGGTGAGTGGACTGCATTGTGGAGACTGCAAGTAATATTGAAATGAGCCTACTTGTCTTGAGACTTGTTTAATGAGCTGCTGTTCTGCCATCTGAGAGAACTGTTGTTCAGTGAACCGCTCTTCAGACGAGTGGCTTTTTGTGGGCATTCTCCTCATGTGTCCTGATGAGATGTACAAAGGCATCTCATAGAGGTCGGAGAAGCTGATGGAAGCTTTCCCTCCTTGAGAGCGCTGCTCAGCCCGAGCAGTGTCTCTGCCCTACAGGTCTGTCTGCCGTTGGGTAGGGTTCCAGCGCAAGCAAAGCACAACTTCTTATACAGAATGCACCTGAGGGAAGGAAAAGCTTATAGGCATCTTTGATGTGTGCATGAGTTCTGTTTGCATGTGTTTTTGAGGTGAATGGAAAGAACTTTAGCTTTGAAAGAATGCTGCCAGGAAAGAGAAGCTGAACAAAGGCTCTCAAGCTCTGGTTGTAAAGCTGTTGCTGTACCCTCTGGTTACTTCTAGGTGGCACTACAAGAAAAAGAATATGTGCATTCACTAGCTGTGAGGAGCGCTGGTTGGTGCTCTGGTGGTCATAGGGCAGAGAGGAGCAGCTGGCAAATACTCTAGGAGAAAGGAGGGAAGGAATAAACTCGCTCTGCTGGGATAGAATTGACTGAACTCTGAATTTACATAAGCGTGAAACAATGGTCGCTTAGTGACAAACTGGTTTTGCTCTAGAGCCAAAAATGTGATTGTGTGCAAAGTTTATATACATAGTTCTTCTCCAAAAATTATAATCACAAGAGAAATGGTTCTCTCTAAATATTTAAATGTGAAACTGCTTTGTAGAGCAGTCTTGCAGAACAATTACACCGTGTGTGCATGGACCAAATAAAATACCAGTTCTTATTCTCAGCTAAAATTTGAGTCTTAACATTCTTCAACTTTTTTTCATTTTGAATAGGAAAGATCAGAACGTATTCCAGTTCACAGCCAGTTTTTTTGTTGTGGTCCAAGTATATGGCAGCTTTGGGATTTGTCTGAAGGAGGGGCCACTGTTATAGTACCTATTTTTGAAAGTTCACCCTAAGAGATTACAGTAAGGAAGTCATCTCATGTGGTGACTTCTAAGACAAATATAACCAAAGCAAAGATGGAAACTTTTTTTAACCTTTATTTTCCCTAAAATTTATTATTATTTTTTTTTAGAGCTAGACAGTGTACTGGTAAGAAATAAAAATCCTAATCTATGAAACATAAAACTAAATAACTAAAACCTTCCTTTTTTTTTTTTCCAGCAGCTCCATGAGACTGTGAAAAGAAAGCTTGATAGTGCTGCTTCCCCTCAGAATGGAGACCAGCAGAATGGCTATGCTGATGTGTTTTCTGTGTCCAAGAAACTGCGTCGTGATGATGGTCTTGGTGGAGTTAGCGGTTCTTCCAATGGAATGCCCCCTGTGTCTCCACTCCATCATCTTGACAAGAAATCTGGCAACGGAGATACCTTACAACTGAATGGAAAACATCCGATGGGCCTGGATGGCATCAGCAAGAAGTGTCTTCCAGATTCCAGCCTGCAAATGAATGGAGGTGGTGATGCCGATGACTCTTTTCCTCTGAGTTTGAACAAGGAGCTGAAGCAGGAGCCTGTAGATGATCTTCCATGTATGATTACTGGAGCAGGGGGTTCTATATCTCAGAATAACTTGATGCCTGATCTTAATCTTAATGAGCAAGAGTGGAAGGAACTTATTGAGGAGCTTAATAGGTCAGTGCCCGATGAAGACATGAAGGATCTCTTTAATGAAGACTTTGAAGAGAAAAAAGATGCAGATTCTTCAAATTCGGCTGCACAGACTCCATTGCCACAAGATATTAATATAAAGACTGAGTTTTCCCCAGCACCCTTTGAACAGGAACAGATGGGATCTCCCCAGGTGAGATCCACTTCATCGGGTTCAGCATTTCTTGGTGCTGCTTCTGTACCTGTAAGTGCCGCTTCTCCAGCAGTTGGTAGTTCTCAGGCTATGTTTCAACCTTCCAGTCAGTCAATGACTGAAAATCCCAATCAGCCCATGATGCAAACATCCAACCACTCTCAGAACATCCAGAGGCCGCTCCCCAACGTCTTGTTACCTGGGAAGGGTGCAGGAAGTGCCAAAGAAATGTCTTCTGCGCACCAACTTCAGCAGATTGCGGCCAAGCAGAAGAGAGACCAGATGTTGCAGAACCAGCAGCAAGCTTCACAAGTCCACCAAACAAATCAGATGTCTACATGGCAACAGTCTGGGCCTTCTCATAGTCCACTGGCTGTCCCATATAGCATGGAAAATCCCACCAGCCCATCGGTTTACCAGCCAGACTTCAACAATCAGAAACTCATGATGCCTAATATGGGAAATAAAAGCTCACCGAGAGCTGGTGGCAGTTACCATGTGAACATTTTGGGTCATCAGCAAAACAGCTTGAACCAGAACCCTGTGAATAGTCAAGGCTCTATGCTGGACTATGGGAACACCAAACCTCTTTCCCATTACAAAGCGGAATGTGAGCAAGGGGTTGCAGTACCTGGTCAGAACAAGACTCCCATGTTGGCCTACATCCAGCAGCGCCAGCAGCCACCGCTGTCTCACGTGAGCGACGACCAAAATGGGATGATCCTCTTGAAACCCAAGTCTGGAAATATTGCCTACCGACTACCGCACAGTCAGGTGAATGCTCTGGGGTTTGTTCTCGTCTTTATTTAGTAGCAGATTGAAGGTTTTGCGAGAAGGTGTTGGATAAGTAAGACTAGAGTAAAGGTTGCTCAGTGTTGTTTCAAAACAATTGCTGCCTGATTTTAAAGAAAATGATAATATGCCATAAGTTGAGACAAGAGTCAAGAACTCTGGGAACTGTTTTCCACTGGGGACAGTTTTTAATACTCTAGGTCATGTGGTAATGTGTGATTTCCAGCTTAACACACTTCATGTCACGCTTCATAGAAGCTTGAGCTTACAAAGATAAATAGATGCTTTGTAAACTTTCGCCTAAAATAACTCATGTTAAACTGTAGTGTTAAACAGTGTTCTCAAAGAAGCTTTGATTTCCTTACCTTCTTTTTAGTCCCTACTTGTGTCAGAGTTGGCTCACTATAAAAAGACATGCCTTCAGTTGCTTCTTTTTTGAAGAGAGGTGGAAGTGGGGGTGCATTCCTGATTGCTTGTGTGTTCCTTGGGGCTTTTCAAATCTAAGAATTCGTTACTAGTTAAGCCTCAGGAGATTGGGGAAGCAGGGGATAGGAGACAAATATATCTTTAAGAATGAGTAGTAGTAATATTTGTCTGCTTGAAGCAATATGCTTCAGGTCTTCCTGGAAGGGAAAATTCCAGATGGTGAGACTTTGCCTTATGTATAACTGATACTACAGGTACAGAGCAGGTGGAAATTTGTGTAGCGGATGGAGGTAAGGACACATTTGGATTCTGTAACGTGCCTGCGATGCACATACTAGAGGGCTGGTTGAGAAAAACATCTTTGTTTTAAGGATTAAAGCTCCTCTAGCAAAAGCCATTGGAGATCCAACTCTAGTATTATGTTCTCTCAAGAAAACAAAACGTGGAAAAGATAGGATTAGTCTGTGATGCAGACCACACTGATGTACAAATAAAAATCTGAGTTCAGTGTGTGCTTCGAAAGGCACAAAAATTCGTCTCCTTGAAAACTAGCAGCAGTAGCAATCTAACAACACTTTGATGGCAGAAGGAGGGGAAGGGTGGAGATGACTGTGTGTGTCCCATCTCCTCCTCGCTGAAAACGAGGGTGACCTTGCATCTACACTGCCATGCGTCCACTGAATTAACAGAAATACCCACGGATGCTTCTGGAGAGTTTCTCAAAAGCTTGCACGGAGAAGAACTTAGCGCAGCATTGCCTATATTTGGCTCATGATTTCTGATGAAGCTGTGGAGTGAGAACCCAACAGCCGAACCCATCAGCTGAATTCTAAACTTGAAAGTAGTATTTGTTTGTGTAATTAGAGATGAGGCTGAACTGTGCTTAAAAGCTGTCAAATTTCAAATGGATTTGCCTGTACAAAGGCGACAGTATCAGATCTTGAATGATAATCAGTCCGTGTTATTTTTGCGTATCTCAAGTTCCAATCTCTAAAAAAAGCAGGCTTATGAAAAATTAATAACAACAGGCTTATCTGTAGTAGTATTTTTATCTCTGGATGGTTGGATTGCTGGAAAAATACGTTAAGATTTCATGTTGATCAGTGATAGCCTTCTTCCCCTTCACCTGCAAACAGCAAATGCTCTGATACCAAACAAAGCAACTTTAGGAGGGGAGATGTAAACACTTACTGAATTAAATATTGACGAAGAGGCAAGATGTAAATATATGTTTTGTATAATGCAAATTTAAAATGTTGTGTTTGAAAAGCTGCTACCAAAGTAAACTGGAGCTGGTGTGTTTGAAGTGCTGTTTGTAACTGGCACCGTTCCGCTGGCTGAGCTGAAGCACACTGAGCTACGCTTGCCTGTTTGAGCTGGACTTTGGGAGATACTTCAAGACTGAAGTTAAAGCCTCTGTTCCTGAGTGCTGTGGAGCTTCTGACCTTAACTCTGAACTGTCACTTCTGCGTCTGGCACTTTATAGATGGGTTTTTGCCTGTCTGTAATGAGCTGAACTGGAAACTGTCTCACACTTTGCCTTTTCCGTTAGAAGCTTCACAAGTGGAGCAACTATTGCATAAAGGTGGCAAAATACAAGGAACTGACCTAATTTTTATTAAATAGTGTAAATGTACAAATAGGCCATAACTGACAGTTTTCAGAGATGTGATATGATTCCCCTCCCTGTGAAGAATTTTTTTATTATGTCTTTCTTCCCTATCCTGTAAAATGATAAAAATAATACAAGTCATGGTAATCACTGTGAAAAGTGCCTTTTCTCATCTGTGCAACTACACACAGTTTCTAAATTCTGGAGGGCTGACCTCTTTCAGTAACTCGTGCCTGTTTTCTATATTCTGCAGGATCAAAACCCTTCTCCTAATGTCCCTCGTGTTCCTGTTTCTGTCCCGGGCCCTGGTGTGGCTGCCCAGGCACCCAACGTCTCCATGGCAGGTAACCACAGCAACCCATCTTATCTCAGCAACCAGCAGCAAGCGGCAGTGATGAAGCAGCACCAAATGCTGATGGACCAGCAGAAGCGGGAACAGCAGCAAAAGCACTTGCTCATGGAACAACAGAAGCAGCAGTTCCTTCTGGAGCAGAGACAGCAGCATCTTCTGGCTGAGCAGGTGAGAGGGGCCAGCAGTCTTGTTTACTTTGCATTGGTTTGCTTTGGTGGGTGAGACGGCATTTGAGATCTTGTCCAACAGTTATCGCATTACAAAATAGGGGATGTAAACTACAAGGCGTTTTGGTATCACAATTCCTGGTTTATGTTTCTATAAAAGTAATCCAAGCATGTAGTGCTTGATTGCTGAGACTTTTTTTTTCCTGTTGTTACAAGGCACTGTGGTGAATCAAAAGAATAAAATAGGTACAGTTGAGTAGTGTGAAAATACAAAACAATACCTACTTGGAGAGAATGTGTCGTAGTGGCGATGGTGTAATTCTTTGTGAAAGAAGAAAAGCAAATGGAATCGGAGAGAAAATAACAGATAAGGTTGAGATTCTGTTGATGAGTTCTGTAGAGCTTGAAAAATGGAAGCAGTGAACAAGGGACTCCGTAAGCTCATTGTGCCTTCTGCCTTCCTCCCCTGTGAGATCCACAGCAGTTCATGTTTCAAATTCTAAAACGTCCTTCACATGTTTATTTGGGGAAATAATTAGACATCTGTATCCAACTTGCATCTTGTCCTGCCAAAAGAACTTAACTCTGCTGTCCATCAGACTGCAGAAGGCTGCTTTAGCCTCTCTCGGGGAAGCAGGCAAATCTTGTGCAAACCTTTCTAAGCATTAAGCCTTTTGCAAGTCTTGCAGCTGGGAGTCAGCCCAAAGGGCCTTATTGCCATCATCGGTGCTCTTCTGCATTTTTAAAAGCACATGCAGGCGTGTTCCAGGCTCTGGCACTGTGCATGCAGAGAAATTGCCAATAACTGGTATGGAGGAAGGGAAAGATGAATTTTCAAAGAAGCTTTGAGACTCAGAGAGAACCGTATTCAGATCTTCTGCAAAAAGTGTAATGATCTGCACTTCAGAAAAGTTTTGTCTTTGAAGATGATGGGGGGAGGGAAGAGCCATGGAAACTTCTCTTTGGGGATAATGGGAGGAAAAAAATCCAACAGTGGTTTAATGGAAAAAAATATGAACTGCATCTATCCCTCAGAATTAAAAAAAATAAAATGTAAATGCTCTGGAGTCCTTCAACTAAGAAAGGTTGGGAATGTGTAAATTCCTTAATTTTCAGCACTTAGCTGATAAATCTCAATGTTCTCCACTTTCAAGTTGGGAGTTACCCTGGTAAATAGAGTTTTCACTGGAATGATAGGGAAAATAGAGGTGGTGAGAGAAGGTCAGACCAGCTGTGTGTGGGGGACACCACCACACACCTTTTATTGCAACAACTGTCCATCAGAACCTTTATTTGAGAAAGAAGGGAATGATACAGTCTCCTCTGAACTGAAAACACGTGAAAGCCTGTTTTGAGGGGAAGGGTGTAGTAGAACCTGTATTATGCTGGCGCAGCTGTGGCTGTGCCAAGTCCTAGCAAAGGGCTTCTTTGATCACCTGGAGACTTCCGTTAAAATTCAAACCATTATGAAAGTATTTTATTTATGTCAAAGTTATGGTAACTAAACCAACTTCTCCAGCTGGCATCTTTGTATCATGATACCAGGCCTCTGATCCCAACAAAGGTGCAGCTTTGCTTTGGAGCTGAACAGACTTCGATACTGCAGTTGTCACAATTCTTGGCTTTGTGCTGCCCAATCAAGCTGGATCTTGTTAGTGTTCTAATGGGCTACTTGTTTCTTTGGATACACATGATACTGGATGTAGTTTTACAAAAAGATTTCTGAATAAGTTATCTCTACTCTGCAGGTGATTTTCGCTTTCAACATAGCTTCAGTGCCATTCCCTGCTGCTCTAAAGCTCTTTGCATTTGGTATTCTGCATCTTTTTTTTTTTTTCTTTTTTTTGAGGGGAGCCAAGTTCTGCAGATCTTGATTTCTCACAGAACTGTGGCATCTCTTACTGGCTTCTGTGGTCAGCCTCTTTCAGGTTTGACTGGTTCTGCAAGCAGCAGGTCCTTTCTGTCAGGCAGCCTGCCCTCTTCATTCCTCTGCGTGTCTCAACAGCTTCTCAGTTGTAGACATTTCAAAAGGATGGGAGCAATGTGTATCTGCCTCTTTGTTACAATGCACTAGTCTCTTCTTTACAGACTTAATGCTTTTTGTCTTTACCCCAGTACACTTGAAAAGGAATTTCTGTCCCCTTCTGTGCTCTGTGTAACTTTTCAGATAAGTAGGTATTTGTGCATTGTATCACTGCTTAGTCATGTCAGAATTTCAGGCTGGTTGAAGATATCTGTGGAAGAAGAGCCAGAAATACTGCGGCTGATAAGTTTCATACTGTCAAAGCAGCCTGTTGGCTGTTCATGCTGTCAAGGTCTCCAAGTGTACTATTAGTGCATGTACATATTCTCTCAACATTCCTCTCCAGGCTTTAAATTTCGCTTTTCCCGAAAGTATCCTAAGAGAAAATGTGCTTGGTTCATTTCTCAAATGATTTTATCATAAGGTAGGTACCGGTTGAATGCGCTTTAAAAGAGGCAAGGTCATTTTGAGTCATCGGTAGGGCTTGTTTCAATTGATTGGTGCATTGGTAAGAAAATGGTTTTGAACAATGATTACAAAACTTGTAGAGTTCCTGTTATAACCTTAGTTCTGCAGTATTCCATAATCTGCTAGGAAAACCTGTGGTATATAAAAATTCAGGTTTGTGTGTGGTTTTTTTTTCATTTTTGAAAACAAGGGCTAGAAAATATATACATGTTCAGTTTTACTTTTCTGTGTAGCATTGTTAGTATTTATTACTTGCGCTTTTATTTAACTTCTAAAGAGAGGTCAAAAATAAATGGATCTGGGGGTAAAGAGCAAAGAAGCACGTGTGAAATTTTTTTTGCCCATGCTGACTTTTGCTCTTTTGGTACTTTATGGTGTCTGTAGAGTATTGCTAAAAATGCCTGGTGGTTGTGTTACCAATTAAAAGACTTAACATCTCCAATTTTCAATGTTTTAAAGTCCTTGGACATGGATTGCAATGACTCCTGTAACGCGTGCTGTTGACCTGTTGTTTCTCGAGTTCCTACATTAAATCGTGTTTGAGCCTTGAGAACAAAGGTCTGAAGCAACTTAAGGCTACAGAAGCCGCTTTAATTACCAGCTTTGCCGAAAGTATACAGATACCTTGTTTTCATCCAAGATAGTCAGAGCTTGGCGTGTTTTCTAATCATGTTGTGTTGGACCTTTCTTAGGAGAAACAGCGGCAGCAGCAGGAGCAGCAGCTGCAGCGGCATCTGACCCGACCACCCCCCCAGTATCAGGATCAACCGCAGAATCCGTACCAGCAGCAGGTCGGACAGTTCACAGGTAAGTAAAGGTGGCAATTGATTGAGTAGCTTTTCATTAATTTATTACAACACCTTCCTGTGTCACTGTGCCTTAAAACATTTAGACCTATACTGTGATTCAGTTGCAAATTAATAACTTCTCCTGTCCCAGGTATTTGGGGCAACTTGAAGTTCTCATTCTTAATATTGCTTTGGAAATGGGTAAAATTCTTAAATACCTTCCTAAAGACCTTTTTGTAGTACCATTGTCCTTTGCAGGTTGTAGATTCTCCTTAACTTTCGTATATTAGGATTCATTTTCGTTGTTGGGTTTTTTTCTGAAACCTGTCGCAGACTGTTGTTAAAGAAAAATAAATTATATATTATTTCTCTCATCTACTAGGATGAGTTTAAAACTCCCTAATATTCTTATCCCTGCTGCCTTTAGAAGGGAAGGCAATTTGCATTCTCTTCATTACATTTTACTGTCCTACATGGGTTTTATTGTAGGAGAAGCAGCTTGGTATGTCTTCAGCATATTAACACTGATAAATAAAATATGTTGTTGCTGGTAAGCTGGAATAGCTTCATGAATGTGGAGAAACGAGAGAGCAATAAAAGCTCATCTCCTTATCTGAAAAATCCCGTACTTAACAAGGCATCAAGAAGCCACTTGTCTTTTTTCATAAACCTAGAGTACAAAAAAGTGCTTATTCCCTTCCTGTTGTTTCCTTACTCTCTATATTCCCTCAGAAATAAATACTGAAGGGGAAAGATGCAAGTGGAAACGTGATACCCTCTCTCTGACAGCGTTCGTGACTCTGTGGTGTCTAATAGGAGCTACAGCTGGGCTTTGTTACTTAACTGAGGAAAGCTCGAGTCCAATGCAAAAGGATTGTGTGTTGAGTGCTCAGTAGCATCCTTCAGATACTGCGCTGATACATTTTTTCTCCTACCACTTTTCTACAGAAACGCAGTAGTACACCTGTTAGAGACAGAGTATGTTTTGCTGTGATGAACATCAGTGTTATTAAAACTATTTTTAACTTGTCAGGATGATTGTAACTATTTTTTGCATCTGAAATCCTGCTATGTGTACTGCCTCCTCACTGTGGCGTTCCAGTAAGACACTTCCCTCACCCATCCACCGCTCCCCACCATAACATTGGTGGTTTTATGGTGTGCTGTGTTGATAATTAATTCAATATTATTTGCATTATATTTTAATATATTTGAATAAATTATAATTGGATTAAAATTGAATTAATAATAATGGTGAGTCAATATTCCTTAGCTATCCTAAAATATGAAAAAAATCTGCAGCTTGCTTTTCGATTTGGAAGTAGAGGAAGTGCTAGTGTAGGTAGTTTTCCCTTGGTTGATGGTAATAAGTGAGGAGGGGATTCTGTGCATTACACTGCACAGTGCTTTCCTAGTCTTTAGGCAGGAGGCTGTTTCTTCTACAGGAAGAAACCCTTTTACTCAGAATTTACCAGAACGAAGGGCTTTCTGATTTGCTGAGACTTATTTTGGCAAATCGTCTTGCTTAATTATTGGATATGTGTGTTAACATAGAGCATGTGTCATTGTGGAAATGCAAAAGATACTCAACCAAAAATTTCTGAAAGTTCTATAAAATAGAAGAAATTTCTGGAACTCGGAGAGCACAGGACTGGAAACCCTATGGGTGTACAATCCGAGATACACGGTGTATGCACAGGAAAACTGACAATGCATGTGTGCAGCAAGTGGTGTTTTTTAACAGCCTAACAAACTGTGCGTGCATTTCAAAGTATGTGTGTATACCTTCTCTTCACAAAGAAATATCAGAGTCCTGCCTTTAAAGTCTAATTTTTCTTAAATTGATAATGCTGAACTCTTCCAAGTAGTATTTGGATTTTTTAGGACATTGGCATATCTGTGTTTGAGATCAAAGTGGAGGTGCTAACTGGAGCAGTTATTGACACTCTAAAGTATTGCTCTCTGTCGTGGTTACATAGGTTGGTTTATACAAGTGGAGCTGCACCTCCCTTCTGGATTGTAGCGTCTGTGAGCCTTCCTTGGCTTGGGTTGAGCCAAGGTATTTAATGTACGAAATATTTCTTTGTATTTCAGGATCATCTTCAGCCATGCCTGGGGTCAGTAATTTAGGACAGTCCAGCTCCAGTAGTCCACGGATGTTTCCTCAGACTCAGAACATGATTCAGATGGGAGCTGGACACAGCTCTGTTCCTCCACTCCAGTCAGGCTCCAGTCAGCAGGACCGGGGGGTCGCTCAGTACACCAATATGCAAAACATCCAGCGAGGGGGACTGTACAACCTGCCGTCAGGTATGACACAGGTGGTTCCCCAGCACGCAGCTCCAAGTGCCAATGGACAGCCAGCGATGCAGAGACAAGGCAGCTTGGGCCAGGGTGCTGCCATTCCTGCTGGGTACGGGCAGAACACCTTAGCAAACTCAAGTATTTCTCAGCAGCACAGTAAAGGTGCACTGAATCCAACCTTATCGAAGCCGCAGATGGCGAGAGTACCGGCTGCTATAGGGGCTCAAAACCCATCTTGGCAACACCAAGGTATCCCTAATATGAACAACCAGACGCAAGCAAGCAGTGGCTTAGGACCGTTTACTGCCAGCTCCTCTTTCCACATGCAGCAAACTCATCTAAAGATAGCCAACCAACAGTTTGCCCAAGCAATGCCTCAGGTAAGCCTAAGCACCAGCAGACCGATGACCTCTATGAACGCTGCCGTCTCTGGGCAGATGTTGTCGTCATCTTTAGGTGCGCAGCAGCGGACAAACCCACCCACGCAACAGCAGGTACCCTCACAGCAAGTCTTGACTGGCATGAACCAGACTGTTCCAGATCTGAACGCTTTCAACCAGAATCCAAATCAGCAAATGCCCAACAGAGGTAATCTGCACTGTAGTCAAGGGTACCCTGTGAGGACAACCAGTCAGGAGCTGCCTTTTGCCTACAGCGGCCAGTCGGGCAATAATGGACTTCAGAACTTAACTGGTGACACGGATCTGATAGACTCTTTGCTGAAAAATAGGACTTCAGAGGAGTGGATGAATGATTTGGACGAGTTGTTAGGAACTCATTAAAATGGGGCTGTGGGTGGGGGTTCTACTTGTTTAATTATTTCATGAAATACAAACAACACTTGGACCAAAAAACCTGTGGCATTGAGGAGACTTGCAGGCGTTGGAGGCGAATGATGATTGGGAATGGGACTGGAGCTGCTTCTCAGTGAGTGTTGATAGATGGTAACGGCGCACCAAGCAGGTCTGCAGGAATCGTGCGCTTTATCTTGGTGTCTCCGAGGAGTCGCACACTTGAACAGGTCAAAAAAAAAAATACTGTGCGGGTCCTGGCCAGCCTTTAAGAAATCTCACTTGCAGTGTTCTAAAATTTATTTTTTTTTTTTTAATTATTTAAAAATAAAACTAAATTCCACAGAAATAGTGCATAAACAAAGCAAATAGTTGCACAAATTGTGTTTAGGACTTAGTCTCCCGCAGCTATCACTTGCAATCATTATTTGTTCATAGTTTGACATGCTGTTCTAGTACTGTCCGTCAAACTTCTGACTCTTTGTTCGAGAATAGTCTGTATGCACCTGAGTACGCTTGCTAAATGTTTTGAATTGTTTCTTTTCCCCGTCGCTGAAGCACATGCCCATACTCTCAATAAGCAAGTGATACTTCACCGTAAATATTTCTAGATGCTGGTAATAGATGAAAGAAAGTATTAAAACCTGGCCAGTTAGTCTAGGTAGTCGTCTTAATAGATTGTAGTCTTTTAAGCTGCAGTTTGCACTCTGTTGTAGAGAGGCACAGTTCTTGGCTTATACCTTGCTGTGTTTAAAGGGGGAACTTCTGGGAGAACTTTTAAACTGTAGTAGGTTTAACATGAATTGTAAAGCCATTTACTTTGCACCTGTTTCTTCATAACTTATTTCCAAAGGTAGTCGTATTTAAATGAAGGCTTTGCTTCATGACAGCTCATCTAGTTTTCTTTGTTGTAAAAAGTAAAACTAACTTTTGAGATCAGTTCATTCCCCAAAGTTAGCAGTGATGCAATGAGCACAGGACTTTGTCGCTTCAGGACGTAAACGAGGAAAGACTTTGGCTGAGAGGTGGAAAGTCCTTATCAGCAATAATAGCACAGGCAGCCTGGGAGAATACTTGTATCAGGGTTGCTCCAATATGGAAGTCTCCCCCTTTAAATACTTTTTTTTGTTTTGTTTTAATACTGGGTTACGAGTTTGATAATCTTTCTATAGACTGGTGGATTTACTTCTTTAATATCCCTTGAAGCAGATGCTGATTTTTCGGCTCAGCCCAAGGAGACCTCTTATCCGTATGTTGGGGTCTGTCCTAGAAAGGACGAAAACCACCCTGGGAACAGTCACTGTTCCGAAGTCCTTGCTTTCTACCAAAAAAATTCCCCTATCCACCAACAAACCACCTTGCCTTAACCTTTATTTTAAAATGAAAATCAAGTTGAAAGCTTTTGTTTTAAATGCAGAAATACCTCTTCCCTTTTAAATCCACTTTTTTGGAAAACTCCTTTAAACTTTCTAATCAAACCTAGCATTGTGATTTAAAAGCAATTTCCTTCAACACCGACTGGCTTCTTCAGGAGTTTTCTGCACTGCAGAGATGCAGGAGAGAGGGGGTTTTTCCCCAGAGTGGGTGAAGGGAAGTGAAGGATAACATTGATTTCAAAGAAGGAAAATATTTTACTGTATCTGCAGCTCCTTTATGAGACAATTTGCACTTTTAAAAACTGCTTTTAAACACTAATACTTTAACCCTTTCCAAATATGCATGGAACATGGTTTGTCCTGCACACTTCCCTAGTGTGGATGAATTACGCTCTGTTGAACAGATTTGATATTTTATCATGTTGAACTTTTGGTGAAAGATGTGCATTGATCAGTGGATCCCACCGTTGAATAGTGGATAAAACTTCACTGAAGCAGACTTAATCCCTCATAGAGCTTTTGAAAAGGTATAACATAAAGATTGTCTTTGGATGGGAAGACGAAGGTGTTAGTGACTTCGGTTGTTGACACTTCTGATATTTTCTAGAGTAAGTAGTTGAGATGCAAATAACCGATGCTAACTTTTCTTATACTGGCAATCTAAGGAAAGAGCTGGTGAGTTTGGTTTGCTACTAAGTTAAACCAAAACCTGGTCCAAGGTAAGTGTCATTAGAAGAGTATAGATATAAACTAGCAATGTCAGGGGAAGGAGTGTTTGCTGTATTTTTATTTTTAAGGGTTAACTTTGCACCAGTGTGCCTTCCCTTCCTGTCGGGGGTGCTTGGGACCTCATAATTTCAAGTGACATCCTTCAGTGTCACTGTTTTTTTTCTCCCCCTTACAAACACTTGAGAGAATAACAGGGTAGTAGGATTCAGCTTTTCTTTCTTCCCTGTTTAGGTCGTGGTGAAATCTGCTACATTTTCCAGTAGATTTTGCACACAAAGGCTTTGTTCTGAATAAGTCAAAATACAATCCATCCAGTTGTGATTTAATTGGAGGAAAAGAACATCTGCTCTTTGCATTATTACTACCAAAAAGGCAATCCAGTTAAATGTCCAGGAAAACGCAGGTGTACTCTTTCCTCCACTGTTTCTGGAAGCTAAGGTGGATATTGCCCTGCTTGACCAGAGGGTTTGTTCAGGAATGTATCTAGATTGGATGACAGGGCCCTCTCATGGTACTGTTGAACTAAAACTAAGTGTGATTCTAGACAAACTGGTTTATGATGCCCATTGGTCTTCATATGTGAACAGAATCCAAACAGTATTTATCTCGATAGGAAATAAACAAACCAGCCCGAGCTTCTGGTTTTGGTCCCTGTCCTCATAGCGTGATCAGACTGTTGGAAATACGGTATCACTGTAATGAAGTTGAGACAGTTCAATGGAAATGGAAATACGGTTTCGATGTACATAGGTGCATGGGTGGGGCTGGGCTTTGCCTCTGTGCCCTTTAACATGTAGCGGTCTATATACGCACTTGGGCTTTCCATTTGCTGCAGCTTCAGAGCAATAAAAATGTATCTCCCCTGAACTGTACCTAGCCAGCCGCCCATGGCTTTATTTATAAACTGCGGTTCTGGTTGGGTAGGAAAGGTGAGAGTGTCACTGTGCAACATCCACTGCCTTCCAAAAACCACGATTCAATTGAAAAGGGTGCTCAAAATTTTGTTATACACATTTCCTTTGTGTAAATAAATGTTTACAATTTTATATTAAAGATTTGAATAAGAGTTAGATCTTCTGACTGTATATTTTTTACTTTTTATAGATTTTAAAACTATAATTCTTTATATATGTGTTTGGGGGGTATTATGGTAAGTTTTATGCTTGTAAATGGAGAAACAGTTGAATTTGATGCTAACCTTTATGAATTTTTGTCATTGAAATGTATAAAGAGTCCATTAATCCCCTTATTCTTTTACTACAATTACTGGTGCACACCAAAAAGAAATCCTTCACTTCTGTTTTATCATTATAAAATAAATATTTTGCTAGTGTATTAAACATACATGGTGTGACTTTATACCTTTGTGTGAGCTGAGCAGAGTCCAGCATTGTTGCTCTAGTGAGATGGTTCCCTTCATCCCAACGCACAATTTTGGTCAGCCTGTTATTAAGGCTCGAATTCTTCTGCTGTGTTTTATCAATTCTTACAGTTTCAGAGAGCCCTGGATATAAAGAGGCCTTTGGCAAATTTGACTTTGAAAGCCACGCTTTACGCTACACCCACTGCTTCTGGACTTTCTTCTTAATGCAGCTGTAGGCCTTAAGCTGGGAAATGCTGCTGCAGAGGTGGGTGGTACTAGTGAAATAGATGTTAATGACTCGAGACCTCGCATGTGCAGAATCTCAGAGTTCCAAAAATATGCTCAGATTCCCTCAAAATGACAGGCCTTAGAGGTTCAAGCTGGTCTCCTTGAGGCTTCTAAAAAGACAAAGATTGTGTTTGATTTAAGCAGATGGCACACACACACAAAAACCTCACCAAACTGGGAAATGAGGAGCACGTACTGTGAGCATGAGTTAGCGTTCTTGAACGAGGAACAAGACATGAGCAGCCAGTTGTGTGCAGATCTTCGCTTGAAGCTGGTGAGGTCCTTGAGCTGCTGTGTAGAGCTGGTGGGTGGGAGAGGCTGTGGAAATAACGGTAAAATTGCTCTTTGGGACCCTGCTGGGCCTCTTGTGTTGGACACTTGCTGTATGTTGGTTAGAAGAGAAGTAAAGCAAGGATCTGGGGCTCCATTGGTGCCCGAAGAAGCCCAGCTGTAGTGGGGTGTGTTTGCACGTTAATATGTTCTTGTTAACAAGTTATTACTTGATGAATTAGGCTGAATTGAACGTTTCAAAGCAGTTCTCGAGGTGAATCACAGCACTTGCAGCAGACCCAGGACTTCAGTTATGTAGCATTTCCTGTTTGTCAAGCGCACCTTTTAGCTGATGAAAGTTTAGAAGTTTCATCATAGTTCTAACCTAACATCTCAATTATCTCCAACCACAGAGTGAGCAGTAGCGATAAAGAATTCGTGAAGTGGCAGATGCGTTTCTTGGTATGGCTTTATTCATTTTACGTGTTACTGTTATTTCGGGCATCCCCCTGTTCGTGAGAATTTTAACCAGCTTCAAACATTGAAGGATCATTCTCCAAGCATTGAAGTTGGTATTTTATAGCCGTGTGCTTAAGGCCCCAGCTCAGAGCCTTCATGTTTCCTCACAAAGTGCATTCTGAGTTACCTCGAGTATATTTTGAGTATATTCCTACTCTACAAGTTGTGTTCGTGGGGAGCAGGGGACCTCTAACTTCAGAACCTTGTAAAGAATGAAATGTAGCGAGTAACAATAGCAGGATGGGCTTGTGGGGAGCTGTGAAGTTACTGCTGTATTAACTTCTGCTTTATTGTCCCATCAAAAGTGCCCCATTATATTTAATGTGGAGTGAGACAGAACTTTCCCAAACCGTCCCCATTGAAGCGACAGGCACATGCCTGTTTTTAATGAAGATTTTTCAGGAGTCAGTAGCAGCCCGTGACCAACCTCTGCTCTGAAACTGGGGTTTGGGGGTTGGTTTCTTTTTTGCTCCATGTTAGTGTTTTTCCTGAGGCCAACGCAAATCTACAGTGGAAGTGTTTCACTGTTTCCTAAAGGCTGAATTGTTTGTTGAAATGATGTAAGCAGCAGTAGACACCTGGTGACATTTTCCCTCTAATTTTATATTAGACACCCCAGATGAAATGTTGGGCCACCAATAGATTCTATTAAGGTAGAGAGCCGAGAACTTTTATTTTGTGTGTTAGCCAGGAAAAAGTTTGCACTGCGGAATTTTAAAAACATCAGGAAACTGCAAAACCTGAGTGCTAGAAAAGAACTGTATTCGTATTTGGAAAACTTAGTATTATTTAATAGGATGAAATATTGGAATGTTCTTTTTTAAATTCGGAATCCAGTAACAGAATTTATTCCAGCTGAAGTGTAAAAAACCCCAAATATCTTTCATGTGGTCAACTCCACTACTTGGAATAAGAGCAGAAGGTCAAGTCGTTAATTTATAAATGCTTGTTAATAATTTTTACAACCTCACACATAATTTAGGTGCTTTAGAGTGAATTAAAACTAGCAATAAAGGGGCGGAAAAAACCCCAAGGCCCGTTGCCTTTCATTTGCCAGTAGTGTATAATTCAGTCATGGCACAAAATCTGTAAATACAGTTGTGAGAACTCCAGCTGCAGAGCTCTTGCTGTCGGGTAGCTCAGGAGAAGGCGCTTGTCTGGACTAGCCGTTCTCTGATGGCTGGTGCTTTGGGAAATGGTGTGGGGAGAGTTAAGGTGTGGTGGAGGAAACACATGTGGCTGCAGAGTGATGAGGAGGTTGCTGTAGAGCATGGGAGTGGGAGGGTTAGAGAGAGGATTGGAGAGAGGGCTGGAGAGCTGCTGTCCTCCTCACACCTGCCTGGGGCTTGGTCCACAGTCGGCAGCATGAGAGAGCAGATAGACCTGCTGGCCACTGTCACCATTGTGGGAGTCCTGGAGCAAGGTAAATGTCCTTTATATAATGCTAGGGAATGTTAAGCTAATTATATTAAACTTGTGGCGCTCGGTTCCTGTATTTTGCTTGGAGTCCCTGTGGAATGAAAGTTGCTGTTTTCCAAAATGATGAAATGATGTTTGGCTGGTCACAGTGGAAGTGTCGTACTCGAGCAGGTTCGTTACTTAATAGGGACTAAAATGCTCCACAAACCTCAAAGCCAGCAGCTTCGGTGGAAGTGAGATGGAAATTTCACTTTGAAACTTAGAACAATTTCAGCAATCCAATATCTTCAAAACATTTTCTGTGGTTGAATTTTAGCAGGTAATTTGTAACTTAGAGCAGCTGGAGGTGGCCAAAATAAAGGCAGGTTAATGAATATCTTTCTGAAGAGGTCAGTGGACAAACACACGTTGTATGGACGTGGCAAAGAACATCATGTGCACCTATATTTCTCCTGTGTGACCAATATCGTGATGAGTTTGTACAGCTTAGTTGTGTGGAGCAGATGACACGGTGAGTTGATAGCTCACAGTAATTTGGAAACTAATGCACGTCCCTCCAGTCAGGAATGGATGCAGATATCTTCAAAGGAACTCGGCACCTTCTTGTAATTTAAATAGATGTCTTTGGTTTAGACCATTAAGAAGGAAGCAATAGTACTGCCAGACTCTGTCTGTGTTTAATTGTGGGTCCTTTGAGCAAAAGCCTCCCCCACCTTGGGCTTCAGGAGGGTCATGGAAGGGGGATGTTTCCCCTTTCCTGAGGTGGGGTCAGAGCCCCCATTTTATTAAAATCTTCACGTCTCTAGGAGGGAAGGTTTGATTGTGGTTTGTCTCTTTTATTATTATTATTTATTACTGAATTAACTTACTGTAGAGCTGTCGCACCTCTTTGCTTACAAAGGGATGTGAGTCTCTGAGCAGCCTGAAGTATTTTTAGCCATCAGTTGATAAATTTAATACAAGCATTATTTAAAACACAAATGCTCTACTTGAGAATAAAGATTTCTGAATTACCATTAATTTCCCTCAAACCATTTCTAGACAAATACCAGCAACTACAAATGGAAGATACTTTAGTCTTATTAATTTTTTTGTTATTAAATGAAGTGGGGATGGAGAAGGTGTTTAGTGTGCAAAGAGAAGATGTGAAAACTTAAAACTGAGTTCCGGAAACATTGCTAAGCCCTTTCCACCAGAAAACCCTCAGTAGCCAATTCCTAAATAGCAGGTTTATCTCAAATATATGTTTTATGAGAACTTGGTTTATGGTCTCTGCATGGGAAGCCAAGGAGCACTTACAAAACACTCTGTGTTTCCTTTCCCTCTACTAGTAGGAAATGTGTGTGCTAACATCACCTTGACTCAGATTGATGCCATAGCTTTTCTTGCCTCTTTGGAAAGGACATTTGGTGAATTACAGACCTGAGATACATTCTGAGAAGGCAGAGCACTGAGACAGCAACATGCACTGTGTGTACAAACACTCTTCCATCACATCCTGATGGAGGAGATGTAATTTAATGGCCGGTGTTAGTGCAGTGTTTGTTGATTTATAATTTGTTTGGGTTTTTTTCTTAATTTCCTGGGAGCCCAGTTTCTGCTTTCTTGCAAATAACTTTCCTGTTTGTAGTTTAGTTATGCTCAGTTTAGCAAAGCTCTGAGCTTAGTGCTCTGTAGACTCGTGTCTCTGCCCTGCGTTTGATGCTGTATCAGAGAGCAGAACAATGCTACCATGTCTTGGTTTGGTAGTTTTCCTCCCCTTTTTCATGGCTTCAAAGGAAATAAAGCTTGTGGAATGTCACGTCAGTCCCCACAGAGCTTATTTGCCAGGCTCGCTCAGGTGTGGCGGGTATCAGCTGTGCTGGAGTTTGATAAGTTCGTGGACATAATCAAATAGAGAACAAAGGCCTGGCTGATACTGCCACGAGGAGCAAAGTGCAGGGAGAGCTCAGCCCTCGTGAGCTGTGTGTGAATTCACACAGGCGTTTAGTGTCGAGACGTGAATCACAAGAAACGAGTTCAGAAGCTTCTGCAGCGTAGGTGGAACTCTGCTCCCTGAAAGTCCATGCAGAGAAGGTTTGTGCCATGGGTTGTGTCTTCAGCACCTCATTCTATGAAGTGTGTGAAGTCTTTGGAGTGTGATTCTGCATTCTTAATGCTTCAGCCATACCCCAGGTTTGGAGGACAGCTCAGCACCCTCCAAAAGGCTCTCACTCCTCTTGGCTTGTTTCATACATTGCCCACCCCTAAGCATAAGGGATCTGTTGCAGGTTGTGTCTGAATATTTGCCCCTGTACACAAGCAGGCATAGAGCTGATGGAGAGGCTGGGTCTGAAATTCTTCTCGCCGTGTTCATCAGTGACAGGAATGCTACGTTGGGAAGGGGACAGGTGGCATGAAGCAGGTTGAAGACTGCTGGACTGAAGTTCAGCATGGTCAAGTTTATGCCACAAGCCAGAGCTGTGCACAATGTGGTAACTTTAGCTCTGTTAGCTTCTCGAGAGGAGGCTGGGATGAGGTCCCGAGAGCATTGAATAGTTGTGAAGGAGAGAGGTGCTTATCTGATGTGAAGAGGAGATAATAGGATGGGTCGTGATTTCAGCATCTCTTTTGTAGAGCTCTGCCATAATCAACCATAATCAACACGCTACACACAAATCGAGGGGAGAAAAAGCCATCCTGTTCCTCCCCACCTTTCGCAGTACCTCTCATTTGGGTCACTGCACACACTGTGGCAGACACCGGAACATGTGAATGGCTTCTGAAATGCACGTCCATGTGTATTTAAACAAATACTGTGTTGTATAATCCACAGGTCTCCTAGCAACCGATTATTTACATTCCTAATTCCCTTTTCTTCTACATATGTTCTAATGCTTTTCTGCAGGCACACATGTGTCTTGTCTTTAATCTTGCAACATCTGTCCCTACTTTCCCTCTCCCTCCTGCTGTTCTGCTTTTATCTTCTTTGTCAGAACAGGACAGTCCGGAGAGCAGTCCTCGCAGCCTGGCTCCTTGTCTTTCTGTTCAGTGCTCTGCAAGTGTTGCTATGGCAGGACCTTGCTGATCCAAGTGACTCAGCCACAGCGACCAAAGAAATTGTTATTATAATTGTTTTCTCTTATATGAAAGTTCTTACTTTCGATAAAGGCAGCACTGACCTAAGTATAAGCACTTGAAAAATCGTCAATCACCTGTGGGTGTGAAGATTTACCATCAATAGTGAAACAGTCCAAATCTTCGTGCTAACAAGTTCTCATCATTTTGAAGTGATTTTCCATGTCCCTTACAAATGTACAAAGGAGCGACAGAGCAGACACCAGGTTAGTACCTTGGCATGGGCTGAGAGCGGTCGCTGGCAGCACGTCTGCTCCTCAAACCTTGGGGCTACTCCGCAGGAGTGACGTGGAAGAAATAATCACCCCTTCCCCATTTCCTCCCGTTGCCGTGATTGTGACCATCTCTAAGTGACTTAATCCCAGCACTTCAGAGGTTGGACGCTGCTCTGTGACGTGGGGCTGTGCTTGTATAAAGCTTTGCACTCACTTAGCGGAAAGTGTTGTACACCATTCCCCTCAGGCAGGCTGAGGGTGTACTAATGCTCTAAAGACAGAGCACAATATTAAAAAGTAATAATAATTCTATGATTGGGTGTGGCCTTGGTAAGGCTTTTGGTGCATGGCTGGCCTTCCTGCAAGGCCAGGGTGTGTTTGACCTACTGGGGAGCAGCAGCCAAGGCTCCGCTGCTGGGCGTAGGACTATGCAAAGCGCCAGGCAGCCTGTGGCTCTGCGGCACTGCTGCTCTGCCAGCATAATAAAATCGGAATTCAAAGTACCAGTGTGAAATAAATGGCATTTTCATTCCAGGCTGTGTGAGATAGCTCCGGACTATGAACTTAGACAGTATCAGCTCTTTCCTTCTAACCACTTTCTTGATTCCAAGCTAGATAAAGCTTGGGTAGATAAAACACCACATTGTTCCTCTGTGTTCTTTTTTTAGCCTATTTTACGCTGCAGGTGATCTATGCCCGGCGGAAGCACAAGATTTCCCCTCCGGAGACAACAGGTCACCCTGAATTTGAGCGGATCTTCAGAGCTCAGTAAGATTTTGACTTTTTTGTGGTGTCTCCATCAAGAGATGACTTGAGTCAAGTGTCACTACCAGGAAAGACTGAAGTCGCCCTCAAGTCACCTTTTCACTTATTGCTACCGATACTAGATTTTATATATGTCTTTCATGCTATGCCCACAAAGGTCTGAGGTTTGATTTGGAGCACTTTGCTCTGGCCAGAGTGTTTGTGCCTGTCCACGATAACCCTCCTCCTGGCATTGCAAGAGGCAGCCAAATTACAAATTAGCAGCCGTATGGAAGAGGTGCTGAGCATTAATGCACTATAATCGTTAGGTTTAATATTAATGTTGGCTCCAAATTGTGAGAGCAGCTGAAGCTGTATTAGTAACCTAATATTTGCTTGTAAGCTTTTGCTGTCGAATTGAAGCGAAGGCCTTTGCTGGCAGAACCAGCTAGGAGGACTTTTCTCTTTTCTTCCCCTTTTTTTTAAGCCATTGTACTGTGAAAGTCAGCACTCGTGGGCCCATGCCCAGGGCTGTTTCTTTTTGCTGTGTTCCAGTGGGGAGAGCAATGCTGGAGCTAAACTGGAACCATTCACAGATCCCTTCAGCTTCCAGCAAGCACCAGATTCCGTCTTTCATCTCGATTGTTCTGTTTCGTAAGCGATTGAAAGGAATTGGCCGGAGCTGGTTTGAAGGG
>WEIS01073649.1:0-18015 GCA_013389965.1 Todus mexicanus | reverse complement strand
AAAGGCAGGAGGCGAAAACGAGGGGGGGGGGGGGAGAAATGAATCCAAGATAATTTCAAGCAGGCAGGTACCATTTCTCCCCAAAAAGCAGCAGTTCACAGGTTTGTTTTGCAAAGCCTGTTTCCCAGCTGAAAGTGGTATTATGTAAAATGATGTTATCTAAATTATGTGCAGCAATGAACATTTATCCTGGTAATGGGAACGATAGGTGAGAGGTCTGCTAGCCTGGTCATGGAACGCTTGAGTATAGGATATAGTAGGAATCGTTAATCATGGAGTGAGTGGGATGAAATATTTTTATTAACCATCTTCCTGTGTTTTTGGTTTGGTTAATTTGGGTTAGGTTTAGCTCTGTGCTCACCGAAGAGGAAATTCTCTTTGCCAGTGGAGGTGTAGAGATGAAGGAAGACCATAATTTTCAGAAACGAGTAATTTAGCACCTGTCACTGATTTCAAATTGACTTTAAATACTTCTCACTTCCAAGAGTAATCCAGTAGTACTGATTGAGGTCTGTTCCTGATTACTGCTGAAGAAGAAAATGAAGGTGTTAGTCTTACCTAGAAGGATAAGTTGTGGTGTTGCACAGGATAATCTTGAGTTTACTGCCACTGAAGTTAAAGACAGGTGGGTTATCAAAGCATTTAACTTCCTTTGTGATTAAAAACCCCACATGGCTTTCAGAGGACTGAAGGCAATACAGCTTCTGTGGCTTGACAGCCACCAGCAGCACCGTAACACCTATACATGACCTCCACTCAATCTAGTGTCAAGGCCAGAGGAAGAGACTTAATGTCTCCCAGTCGGTGTAGGTTAAGAGCACCCGCATGGACAGTTGCAGCAGCTCTGCTGGCAGGCAGGAGCTTGTCAACTGCTTGATCTCATTCATTGTGTGCCAATGCCTCGCTTCTCATCACCTTGGTGAGTAAACAGAGGGAGGCAGAGCCCCCAGCTCCCCGTTTATGAAAAGCGTTACCATGTCGACGCGCACAACTTCACGTAGCTACACGTGAACAGATCAGCTATGCACAGGCATGCATCCTTCAGCCTAAGTGTGAAATGCAAGGTGACGGGAGAGAAGAACCCACATGATCCAATGCACTGAGCCCTGGAATTGAGTTGATACGATGATATGGCTCCAGAGTGAGTGCACCTGGACTACTGTATTTTCATCCCGTGCTCATGCCAGGAACACGTTGACAAACTGGAGGGTATTCAAAGAGCCAGAGGGCTGGAAGGACTGATGCTGATGAACAAAGATTAGCAAGTACTAATCCGGGCCAAATAGTGATAGGATAATAGCTCTCAAACATTTGTCAGGTGTACATAGTAAAGGAAAGCAAGGAGGGATTATTCCGCAGGGTACCAGTGGGCATAACTAGAAGGAAAGAAAAGGAGGATACCGGTTAGACATCAGGGAAAGCAACTTCTGTGGTATTCTGGAATCACAGAATTATAGAATCTTTGAGGCTGGAAAAGACCCTTGGGATCATCGAATCCAACTGTTAACCCTACTCTGCAAAGCTCACCCCTAAACAGCATCCCCCAACACAACATCTAAACGCCCTTTAAACACATTCAATGTCAGGATATCAAGGAGTGTTTTTTAAATGGTGGAAGTATCACTATTTGACTTATTCAACATGATCCCACATGAGACCATGAGGAATCTGTGATGGAGGTTTCTATTTTACAAAGAGGCTGAGTAGAACTATGGTAAATCAGTGATTTTTTTATGAAATTCAGTGAGGGTTTATCTTCAACTGGTGTGTATCAACTACAGCTCCCCTTGACTTTGGTGAAGCTGTTGCAGATATTCCAAGATCTAGAAGAGACTACAGAAGAGGTGGTATTCAGGATATGACTGTATGGACTCCCTAGGCATCACTCCATGTACTCAGCCTAAGGACTGGGGCATTCACTTATTTGCATATAAAATGATGAAATGGCCACTTTGTGGCTTTGTGTTACCAGGCGTGTGTGTAAATTCATGATTTTCCACCAATAATTTACCTTGACCAGATCTGTGTGCCTTCACAGTGCTCATCATGAACTATATCTCCTCTCCTAGTAAGGAACTGCAGTCCACAAATAGGGTTTTTTTCTCGCTTAGGTTGTAACTCAGATGTGGTAGGTTGAACTGCCTCCTGGAAGTGCCTTTCCTTCCATCAAATCCAGCAGGAAATGGATGGGTAGGTGGGACTAGATACCTACATTTTAGATGGCTAATATTAGGTGAGATGGGTCCTACCCAAGCTGCAAATGAGCATTTGAGAATCTCCAGAATGTATGAGAACAGATAAGAATTTGTCAAAGATAAGGTCAATGCTTTGCTTTGATTTTCCTAAGTGAAGATGAAGTGAAGGAGTGATCTGCTGCTGCTGGCTAGAGTAAGACCTTGATATTCCCCTCCTTCGGACACAACCTCGATGTGAGATAGTCATTTTCACAACTTGCCAGTCTTACAGAGTGTGAAAGGGCTGCACCTGTAGCAGATGTAAAAAGCCTCTCAGGATCAACACTACTTAAGCACCGTGCTACTTCTCTCTTTAGCACCCTGCTGAAAAGTTGGGCAACCAGCGTGCTCATGCAATCAAAGAGCTGGTGTTAAAGAAGGGGCTTCTCACAGGACATGCAAAATGGCCAAAGCAATGCATGTATACAGGGCCGAGAGTCGTAGTTGAGTAACTGATGTGACAAGATGCAGATAGAAGAAGGGGGTATGTAACTTGCAAACTCATCTTTGAAGTCCCCAGGGCTGTGCTGAAGTTCCAGTACGCTGTCAGCTGTGGAGTTGCTTAGATCACTGTGTAAATGCACAGGTATGCAGCCCTTAGCAAGGAGGAAAGCTTTTGTCATCACAGTCGAAGTGGGTTAAGTATCTGCAGAGACAAACTGGCTGCTAAATACCTTTAAGGACCTGAGTCCTGGTTTTCTGAGAGTCCAGGAGTGCTGCTTTTTGACACCACCTGAGGATCTGTCTTCCCTCAAAGCTGATAGAGATCACTGGATTTCAGCAGTGTTGTCATGTTCCATTAGGTACTGCTCCAAAGTGCCTTGGGACGAGATTTATACAGAAAGCTGCAGAGGACAGAGTCTGGCTGAATTATGTCTGCAGTGAGTTTCTTCCAGCTGAGACAAGCTCAGGAGCAGAATCTCACACTTCGCATCCAGCTGGCATCCAAATGTACCAGCAGATCCTCCCCACCCCTTCTCCCAGCACTGGATGGACTTCATGGCTCATGTGCACTTTGCATAGAGACCCTAATGGTCCTTAGGCAGTAGCTCTGTTAGGTGAGTCAAGAATGGAGCCTCCACCCCACTGGCCAAGCCGTGCTGAACTTGTCTCAGCTGGAAGTCCCTGTTTACATATTTTGCCATAGCTACTGAAATATGATTGATTCCAAGCTGAGGCGTGACATGCAGGTTCCTAGCTCATTTAAGCAAATTTACCTAGGGAATTTGGATGGCTTCCCAGTTGTTGAGTTATCCAAGACAGATGTATTCTTTTTCTTCACTTTTGTGACATTGTATTCCAGGATCTTGGGGTCACCAGGAGCCAAGATCTCAGACACCCAACATTTGGGGCTGAACTAACCCTTTTACTCAGTGATGGTCTAGCAATCCAACCTAACTGACCGAATGCCTCCTCTGACAGCCTGAGGTAGAGATCACGTTAGGCACATGGCAGGAACTCTGCCATGCAACAACATTCCCCAGATTCCAGCGTCATTAAACATCTCTGAGAAGTTCCAAGGTTATTATCAATTATGCTGGTATCTCGATTAGTCCCTGCTCTGTCACCTTATCAGTAACAGAGTCATAAAGTTGGCCTTTGTGGTTCTTATCTCCTCGCTTTGATCAAATCCCTGAATCTTGATTGCGCGCTAAGTTGATCTTGTCTGCACTGTGTGGGTACCCAAGAGCAGTTAGCTGGCAGAAGCTATGCATGGGACTCAGGGTGTAAAAAGATGACCAAGAACCTGGTTTATTTTGTCAAAAGTCCTGGTAAAGCTCTGTCTGAAACCAACTCTTGCCAGGAAATAATTCTTTCACTCAAAGCAGATTGAAGTGATGCACGTACAATGAAGGGAACGTGTATAAATGCCTTTCATTTACCATTCTGCAGGAGTTGAACTCCTGGGTCAAATGAGGACAACTTGTTCTGGACTTATTTCTCCTGGGACAGGGTATATGACAGTTGTGGTCACCTGAATCTAGGCTTTCTTCCAAGGGATGGCTTGACCACGTGATTCCTTACCTGTCTCTGTCAAAAGAAGGAGAAAAAATAGCAGGAAAAGCAGACTGAATACTGGCATTCTGAAAAATTAAGGTGCTTGGCTTGACTACCCCAATGTTTTCTTCTCATGTAACCTTTAAGTTAAATAGAATTAGAAGCTCCCAGCTGGTTTCGAAGGGGAGCTGGTGCAAGACGCTATAAGTACGCAGGACACTTGCAACCGTGGTTGAGGAGAGTTTAAGTGAATATGAGAGCTCAGGATTCTTACCTGTGTTCTATTTATGTCACTGTCTTGAAGGTTGATGTCTGGTCGGGATTTTTGCCTTCAGCTCTCTGACTACCTGAACTTAGACAACTGTGGGCTGCTTGTTCTCTGGGTTCATTTGAGCTTGCTATCTACTTGTGCTTTGTAGGTTGAATTTGGCCTGTTGGCTATCATTCAAGTTGCTATAATAGAAAGAATAGGTGAAAACTTGTCCGTTGTAATACCCACTGTGCAAAGGTGCAAATGTGCCACCTTAGTAATCTCATTTCCTAACTCAGGCTACTGGATCATGCTTCTGGGGTTGTCTTCAAGCTAGCTTTGGCCATCTCAGGTTTCTTAGAGGTCTCTTTATTGGAGATCTCTACTCAGCAGCAGCAGTCTTCAGAATACATGGATCAGGCTATGGATTAAGCCTCCCACCTAATATAGGTGAGTGGGGTGCCCACTTTTGTCTATGATTTCTAAAGTATCCTCCATGGACATTTGCAGGCTTAGTAACTGCTTTGAAGAAATAAATAGACTTTGAATTTAATCCATAAATAGATGATTATGGTTCGTAAAGTAGGGCTGAACACAGTTTTACTGGAAATTTTACCTGAAAGGTTTGTTGTGATTTGTTGCTTGTTTGGCTTGCTTTTTAAATGTTGGAATACTTTCATGCCTTTAAATTCTGAAAGTCTTAATCTAAAACACCACAGCAATTTCTTCAGGATTGGGTCCAATGTTACAGCACCCAACACAGGAAAACCTGGGCCATGCCTGCGATTGCTCACTTTTATTGCATTAAATCTAATCCTTAAGAAAACTTTGGTTCGGCCAAACACTTTAAACCACATGTTTAAGCACGTGGGACATCCTGTCCTTACATACTTGCTTACGTCTCGTTGATCCAGAGCTCATCTGGGGCATGGAGTAAATCAGGAACAAAGGTAATTGACCTAAGAGTGAGAGAAGGAAATTTCCATCTTTCCACCATCTGCCCTATCTAGTAAAGTGGGTTGAAAATAAAAAGCCACCTGTGGTCAGACAAGGCTTTACTAAACCCTCAGAAAACAACCATGTTTGATGTTGGTCTGATAACTGTAAGGAGAAAACTTTATGGAAGAGATGAGGGGATTCGTACACAGAAATAGAAGTGAAGGTTCCAAAATAGTGTTCATAGGTACTACAGTGACTTGGAAGTCAGGTTTCCATATTCCCATACTTACTGTTAAATAGCTGGCTTTAGGTAGAGATATCATCATAGAACCACAGAATGGTTTGGATGGAAGCAACCTTAAAGATTATCTAGTCCCAACCCCCCTGCCATGGGCAGGGACACCTCCCACTAGACCCTGTTGCTCAGATCCCTGTCCAACCTGACCTGGAACGCATCCAGGGATGGAGCATCCACAACTTCTCTGGGCAACCTGTGCCAGTGTCTCACAACCCTCAGAATGAAGAACTTCTTCCTAATTTCTAATCTAAATCTCACCTCTTCCAGCTTGAAACCATCACCTCTTGACCTATCACTATAAGCTCGTGTGAAAAGTCCCTTCTCAGCCTTCTTGTGGGCTCCGTTTAGATACTTGAAGGCTGCAATAAGGTGTCCCCAGAGCGTTCTCTTCTCCAGGTTGAACAATCCCAACTCTTTCAACCTGTCCTTGCAGAAGAGGGGTTCCAGCCCTTTGATAACTTTTGTGGCCTCCTCTGGACCCGCTCTAACAGGTCCAGGTCCTCCTTGTGTTGGGGACTCCAGAGTTGGATGCACTACTCCAGGTAGGGTCTTACAAGAGCAGAGTTGATGTGCTTCTTCTCAGCCCTTCTAGAATACATTCAGTGATCCAACAGCTACCTTCTGTTCCTGTGTTCATGTGGTTGGCATAAGACTCAGTTTACCACCTCAGTATGGCTCGTTTGATAACCATCTACCATCTAAGTGTTAACAACCTTTGTCTTTAATTCTTTAAATGCATGGCTATTTTCATGAATGTGTGGGGTAATATCATTCCCACTTCATAGATGAGGCAAACCAAAATGCCCAATTTGCCTCAAGTCCACAGGGGACTTTTTGTGCAATGAGGTACTGAACCCACAGTCCTCTAGCCACACCTTCATAACTATGCCATCTTCTCTCCTAATTAAAGTTAGTCACTGATATAATTGATCCATGTACTTGCTGGAAGGATTATTATCTCAAATCTAATGTCAGCTCCATTGAGGACAGGTTCATAATTCACCTGATCTTCTGTTGCTGAAGGTTCTCCATCTCCAGCAAGAGGGCTGTGAGGTTCTGCTAGTCAGTGAAGTTCCTATCTGATCTTAATGCAGAGTCGAGTCTGAAATTATCATTCTTCAAGTCAAACAACAACAACCCCAAAAATAAAATGGGGAAAATCTGGTGCGGTCCCGATTGGCAGTGTTTGATGATTAAAAACATGATTCATCCAAACCCAACCCACGCCTTTCAGTCTGTTCCCAGTGCTCTGGCGCCAACCAAATTCTGGGTACCGAAAAGACATTTCTGTCCTGTCACAGCAAGCCGCATGGAAGTTGCAGCAAGGCAATTCCTTTCCTTCTGCTCTCACAGGGTGTCTTTCACAACGACGACCCAACCTGAGTAGAGGATCGCTTACAGAAAGAGTCCAGGGTGCAAAAACCTTTCTTGAGCAGGATGCGGCAGGACAATGAAATGAAAGGGCAACAGCTGAGATGTTTCCAAACAGCGTTTTTAGTTTAAGACCTTTGCTGATAAGTGATTAGATGCTCTAAACAAAAAAGGCGGTGCTAAAAGGATCAACAAGGAAAGTCGGTGCTGAGTGGGAGCAATTTGCTGGTGAGAATCAACATCCTTATTCCTGTAAGGCTGAAGAAGGCTGGTAATTTCAAGGCATAAAACCCTTTGAGGCTTGCCACATCCTGGTTTCAGCCAACGCTGGGATGGGTTAAAAGCAGGAGGGGCAGCATTGTAAAGCCATGATCTTATCCAACTCTCATCCAAATAGCTATTTATATGGTTGTAGATATATTACATCCCATTGTCTAAGGCACATCTTGGTACTCAGCCCTTTGAGGGCTTGTGGTGAAGGCTCCTCTGATCAGAGAATTTTATAGCACTTGGTGATAGGGGATTTTATGGCCTGAAGCCATGGACCATCTTGAGCTTGATCATGTCAGATTCCTTCCCTAAAACAATAAGGAGGTTGAGTCATTACTTGGGTGGGAAGCCTTCAAGGAAATCTTGGTATGATTCTGTTTCTTCAAGACCATTATGACCATGATATCTGAGAGCTGCACCTGGTCACTCCTTGATCAGGTCTAATATGTTGTGTTTGAGCTAAAGCATTTAGAAAGCTGTTCAGGATGGCATTTCCAAAAATTCCTATAGTTCTCATTCAGACCACTACTCTCAGACCTTAGAGGACCTTACTGGTGCATACTATGGCATCAGAGATCAAGAAAGTAATGAATAACTCAGCTCAAAATTCCATCTCTCCCTGAGTCACTAGAAAGAAGCTTTGGTAACATTCAAAGCATCTCCTGTATGTGACTGGCTTCAATCCTGTCTCTGCTTTCTTCATTGGCTGTAAAAGGAGGAATGATGTAGCAGCTACGGACTGCAGATGGTATGAATCAGTTGTTCCTCTCAAACTTAGATGCTTCTCTGTTTCTCTGGGCCTTCTCCAGCTTTTCAGATCATCTGGATGTGGTATTTCGGTAGTATCCTCACAAGTGTATGTGCACTCACTGCGCCTTCACTCTCCTAGTCAGCCCTGCTGTGCTCAGTGCTCACTTCGTGGGGATCAGTCCCTAAATCCCTAAACTTAGAGCCTCAACAAGTCCTATGTTACTCCTGCAAGCCTGACTTGGCATCTGGAGCATGAAGGCGTCTTTAGGTGGATACATCCCAATATCTCGCTTTGTGCTGCTGCTTTGTCCGTATCCTTCACTCCCAGAGCTCTGGGGCTCCAATATCCTACAGACTTCTTCAATAACGATGTGACTAAAGTTTTTTTGGGGACTGTCGATAAGAAAGCTAAATAGCTCTGAGATGATCTCAGAGAGTTTTAGTTAGAAGCAGCCCCATCTGATGATGATTGCCTAAGAAGCAGAAGGATACTGGAGAGCTGTCAGCTGTGCATCTATTTATTGTGCACTATATTGATCCTGCGTATTATCTCTTTGAATTCTTTGTTCACTCTCGTGGGTTTTTTTTTTTATTCTTACAGGAATGCACTATCAATAGAATTACTTCTACCACCTCTGCTTAACAATCTCCTTTAAAAACAGCATGAAATTAATTTTCCATATGGCTGTGGTTACTACCACTAATTATACGACAACTCTTTCATTCTCTATGGGTTCAGTCTCGTATCATCCATTTCCCTTTTGGGCCAGATAACAGATTTATAGTTATCCACTTGCTCTTTCACAACGCAGTAGATTCCTAACCTGTTTGGCATTCTCTTGTTCTCCATCATCACTTCGAGATTTATTGTAAACGTGAACAGCAGTTACCCAGAAATATCCTGGATTCCCTTCATTCTTTATCTCCTTGTTTATCTACATATGGTTAATATATTATTAGGGACTATAAATGTGTGTTTGTGCATGAGTGTTTGTGAATATCTCCCCATATTCCCTAACAATGCATTAAGCAATTATTTATTGGTCGTTCTGATGTTCTTAGCACTACTAGTCATGGATTATTCACTGATGGCTTGAGCTTCCCTTATCTGCTTTACTTAGTCCTCACTTATATTCACCGTGTTCACAATTTCTCACCCTTCTCACATCAGCTTTGACCGCATGTAGAAAAGGAGGGAGTCTGAGATTTTTGGGGCAGTGCTGTGAGCTGATGGATGATTTTGAAACTATCCCGTAGGATTTCACCCACATAATCACTTTCCTTTTTTGTAAGAGCAAAGGTGTTCGCTTGGGGAATTACATCATTTGGGGAATTACGTTCACTTTGCCTAAACTTCTCACTCCACTCCACCTGGGTAGACTTTTCTTTTACCCTCCCTGACCTAGACTGTAGTTCGGAGCTCATGTGCCACTGCCCAAGTAGAAGCATTAATCACAGAATCATGCAATTTCTTTTTCCTATCAAAAGCCAGGAAAGGTATGCTGGTTTGGGGTTTTTTTTTACCATTTACCAAAACAAAAGGCTTTCCAAATACATTTTAGAACCCTCCCAGTCCCTCTCAGTCTGTTGTCATTTCACGTCTTGCTTTTTAAGATTTTTCCAATTCTTTATTAATTGCACTACATTAGCAGTTGCCAGTTCCAAGGGAGTCGAAAGGCTCCTTGTCCTAAGCACCGTATGTGCGTATAGTGAGAGACAGTCCTTGCCCCGAAGCGCTTCAAAATCTAATCTAAAGAGACAGGAAAAAAGGTGGGTGAAATGAAGAATTATTAGTATGGCATGATGTTAGCAACTCCTTACCCCAGATCCTTGGCAGCTTTCCAGCCCCCAAAAGGGACATGACTGCAGATATCTCTGCTCGAGGTAAGAGTAATGTAGGGGTTTTGTGATGGAAACTTCTCCACCCTGATTTTGCCATGGAGGAAGGTATTTTTTTCAGGGCATTCAATACGCTTGGAGCAAAGGTCTATCAGTGAAGAGGCAAGGGCAGCGATCAGCCCTGTGTGCAGCTGCTAAAGGCTCTCCCATTGCTTTGATGAACAAAATAAATAAATAAATCCACATTACTACAGCTGGGAAATTTAAGGGAGCGTTCCCCTTCTCCCTGCCGAGATTTGACATGTGTGGACACAGACAAGGAGCGGGGTTTGCTTAGGCAAGGCACCAGTGCTGACTCCTGCTATTCTGCTAACTGCGCTTCATTTTCCACTTACTGCTGCCTCTCGTCCTACCTCATTCCTGGCCCCTTTTCCCTACTTCGTTCACCCCTGCAAGCAGACAACGAGCTTCCTACAGCAGGAATCGGCTCCTTGTCATTTCTCCATCAAGCTCTTTAACACAATGGGAGCCCTAATCTTAGACTTGAGTTCAAGGTATAATAGTAATAATTATTGCTGTTATCATTGTAATAACAATGATGGGAAGATTTAGAGAAAGCGGGGAAAAGAATGTTGCTAACAGCAAGGGAAGATTATCCTGATCCTGGAAAGAGGTGTGTATCAGCAACTTCTATGCACCAGGTAGTCTTCCTCTTCCAGTGTGGGATGAGATTAGGGTCTGGGAGCTCTGGTTGTGCTCCCTGATGGATGCTCCATTCATACAAACGGGTCAGTGAAATTACAAGGAGGTGCAAGAAGTTGTTTTCATAAATGCAGGTGCACAGAAAGATGGGGCATGGGCTGTAGGCATCTGTCCAGGTTGATCAGCAGGCAGTGGCCCAGACCTCATGAAGAGAGAGGTCAACGTTTGGCCACTTATGGGGTATGTAAAACGGGGTTAACAGCCAACGTGGGCATGTAGGGCTTTCTGCCTCTCTCTTCTTTCTTCTGAGCACACCAGATAAATAGCTCCAGGTGAAGGCCTGCACATTCTTTATGAAGCAAAACGTGCTGTCGGTGTAAGGAGGCGAATCTGTGGCCCGGGGCACCATGTGCAATGTAATGTGTCTCGAGTCCCTTGCACGGGCTTGTTTGAAATATGTGTCAATAACACCAGCAGCAGCAGCTCGCTGCTCAGAAAGCAAAAGGAGGTTAGCGTGGTGGGGAGCTGAGGGGAAAGCAGCATGGGGTGGAGGAGAGGTAGGTCCCCAGTCCTTCCCCATGAGCCACCTTAAACAGCGTGAACCTGCCCCTCCTCCCCACCACCAACTCCCTCTTCAGTTGGTGAGATCACCCTCGTTAAAGTGAATACCCAGCAGAAGCACTTCCAGGAGACATCCAACATATTTGCTTACAAACTACTTTTTCCAGCAGAAGGAATAAACGATCTCTTGTAGGGAGTGGGCGAAGCCTCTAATTATTATCTTTGAGGAAGGAAACCAAAACCAGATTAAAAATTATGGGGGACGGCCCATCTTCCCCTTCTTGCTTCCTATTCTAGACAAGATTCGTGTGTCAGTGATTTCAGGGCAGTAAAAATTAACACTTGCAAGACCCACATCTAGAAAACCGCATTTCTTTTGCATATGTCTCTGCACCACGGTCTGGGATTGCCATCGCTGCCATGAGATTTGCTTTGGCAGCTCTGGCAGCTCTTAGCAGTGAAGGTGGTTAACACGGCCCCAGGGGAACTGGTTGATTCCCCATCTCTGGATATCTTTGGATCAAGACTGGGCACCTTTCTGAAGGAGGTGATTCAGCAATGACCAGTGGTATAGAGGAGACGAGCTAATGGGTGGCCCAGCTTAGAAAGTATATATGCTGATGAATCAATGAGATAACAATGCTGTTGAAATGCAGCAGAATTCCTAGACTTTTTCAATTCACAGAATCAANGCTCAGCATTGCTCAGCTCCACTCTCAGGTTGCTCTTCTCCAGCTCAACAGCATCAGGGTTCTCAGCCTTTCCTGCCCACACAGATGTTCCAGTGCCTTCAGCATCTTTGTAGCTTCTGTTGGACTCTCTCCATTAGTTCCTTGTCAGTTTTGAACTGGGGAGCCCAGCCCTGGCCCCAATACTCCAGATGTGGCCTCACTAGGGCAGAGTAGAGAGAGAGTAGAACCTCCCTTGGTTCCTCCTTCTTCATTTCAGAAATTGATGTCCCACTAAGTTTTCCCCTCTCCTGTCTTGAGCCACAGTGAAAATCCCTGGATGTGGGTCTCTGTTCCTGTATTTGTTATATTTCCCATGGAGGGGATTCCTACTCCATTGCAACCCCTCTTGTCCTGTCAGCAAGTCTCTCTGGAGCTCCTCTAGAACCAGGTCTTTGTTTGGTGAAAGGGCATAGTGCAGGTGAAAACAAATCTCCTTTTTATCCCATGACCACAGGATCCTGAGTTCAAGGTGGGATTCATCTCACTGAACACCTGCAATGTCAGCAATTCACATCTGAGATATGTCTTCTAGCCAGGGGAGTCCAGCGCATGACTTAGCATCATGTTGAAGCAGATATCTAAACTAGACTAAATTATTTATGTCCTAATTCTGCTCTTTTCTTTCCATTGGACAAATGGGAAACATAGGGTGGCTAGCTCAAGTCTATGCCGTAGCCTTCTATGGGATGGTGAATCCCACCCAGATGAACGGGCCACATCAAGGCACCTGGGTCTGCTGTAGATTCCAGGTGTTACCCAGGACACCCAAGTGGGACAGACTCAGAGGTCCTACAGAAGAAGACTTGTGCCCTTTCAGTATAGCAAGAGTAGCTGGAAGAGTGTGAGATACCTGTGCACAGTCAACCAAACTGACCCTCCCATGTCTTGAAATCCCTCCCTAGGTTTTGGAAATTTGACCAACCTAGTTCTGAGCTTCTGATTTCCAAAGATTATTAGTAAGTATTAGTATGGAAAAAAAAAAAATAATTAAAAAAATGTAAAAAAAGAGTTCCTTGAGGGCACTGGATGTTTCTGGTCGATGCTTGGGTGCATTGGAGCAGAGAAATCTTAAATTGTGCTTCCACTGACAGGGATGTGTCAATAGGTGTGTCTCTGCGTGGGTACACGCGGGAAGGGAAGGGAACAGAAGGCAGAAAACATCTGATGATGGCACCAAGGACAAACACGTTCTTGTGTTCATGGCTTTGCTTCCATTGACATTTTCAGCCTTGCAGTTAAGGAATAGACAGATCCTTCCAGAGAATGCTCCCTCTTTGCCCTCCTGGCTGGCTACAAATGATGTTCTGTAGATGACATGCTCAGAAACCTTTAAAACCCTGGCATCATTGTGCTGCCAAATCTCCGTGTGTTCCTGCTTTCTGTAAAATAGCCCATCCCTTCTTCTTGCTGTTAAGCTCCGAACCTTGATGATAAGTTCTTCAAGTGAGTTCCATTAGTTAATTAGTTGAGCATTGTAGCAAAGCCCAGAGCTGTGCAGGGCCTTCTAAGCTGGTAGTTGGAACATCTGTATATCACTTAATAGAGTGTTCCTGTAAAAATCGTTGAAAACTGAACTTTCTCTTTTCCAGGCAGTACAGAGAGCTGGTAATTTCCTTATTTCTTAATCAAAAAAGTGACCAAAATGTTGAGTGATTTGTTCAGTGAAATATTTCTGGCCATTCCAAACATCTCCTTTAGATTTCTACTTTTCAGTGTTCTACTGCATGCAGGACTACAGTGAAAAGTCATGATGCTAGAAGTTGTTTCAATGTGGAAAATAAGCTACTGTAACAAAAACTATTTACTTATCTATCTATCTATTTAAGTATTTATTTATTTATTTTTAATACAAATTAAAACCTTAGCAGTTTAAACCCCACAATGGTGCAAGTTTAACTTTCTGTATATTACCTGTCCAATGCACAATATAATACCCAAAAAATCTTTTAGAGGGGTTTTGGCTTTTGAGGGTTTTGGCAACAAACGCATCCAGAGCTTAAGGGTTTGATTAGAAAAGAAATGCAAGGGAATATTCCTGCAGACTTTCTGTCTCTGACCCTGCTACCGTAGGCACCTCTAGATACTTAGGATCTGTGAGCATGGGAAAGACAAAAGCTGGAGAGTGAGCAGCCTGGTTGTTTGCTCCTGCAGCTCTTTGATGAGAGCTGCTTCTGGTACATGACCAAGAACAATGAGCTCCCACTGCAGAGGTCCCCATGGTCCCTGTGGTTACTCAGGCTCCTTAGACCCAAGTAAACTCCACAGGTTCCACCTGAGATCCATGGGATCGATTTGATTTTCTTCAGCGGAGCTTTCTTCCCACAGCCTCTCATTGTCACTGATCAGATCTCCTGTGAAACCTAATTATTAACATTGCATAATCCCTCAGATGCATCAGTGCATCAGTTCTGCAGGTAAACGAGGAGAAATCCAAGCTGGAAGGAATCCATCTGTTAAGCTGAGTGACCCTGCAGCTTTATTATTATTACTATTATGAAGAGAAGAGCTCATCTCTGGTTTCTAAAGTAAACATAGAAGGTATCTTGGCAGAGGAACGTGCAGCAGAAAACTGGGATTGCTTTCCCAAATTCTTGGCTGCTTCCCTCACTGCATGTCAAAGCTGGTATCTTTGCCTAATAGTGATCACCCCTCCGCGAGCTGATCACTATCTGGCAGCCTGTCTGCATCTCCTCAGCTGCTTTCAGAAAGAAATCATTAAGGCTCGATGTTGTGCAGAGAGCTCTGCAGGTGCGGCTCCTGCCTCCTGCCACCCTCTGAGAGTCCTTCTGCGAGAGGCTCCTTGCCCTGAGCACTACGGGGTCGTTTGCCCTCATCAAGAGGGGAAAATGAACCCACTGCTACGGTTGGTTGCTCTTTACTCAGCATCTTAGTCCATCCTTCAAGTCAGAGACTAGGGTTAGTTTCTCCTGTTCCAAGGACAACTCCCTGTCCACTTTCTTTCTTCCAAATCCTACCCCTCCTACATGCTTCCTTACTCTCACCTGAGTTTCTTCCCTGCTCATCAGCCTGACCACCACCAGGCTTTCCAGCCAGCCACTGAGTCACCAGTCGCCCTGAGAAGTTGCTAGAGTGGAGAACAGTTATGCTTTTCCTGAGGAACATCAAGGCGCTGCATCTGCTGAGTCACTTGGAGAAGAAACTCTTCAAGCCATGGCTCCTGATATGCAAACACCAAATGCCAGCAAGTTTAGGGAGAGGAGCCTGGAGAAGAAATGTTGGTCCTTCTCTGAGTGGTCTGGCAATGCACGCGTGGTGTTGTAATTCTCCAGCCATGTTGCAGGAAACCAGATCGAGTCTGTCGCTTGATTACTCAAAAGACTGGAAGAGTTTTACACCCGAATCACCTTTATTTTGACTAAGAGATCTAGAGACCCTTGGAGTGGATGGTCTGTTGCTTAGGAGTCCACAGAAGACAGCTAAGAAAAGCCAGCTGGCTGTGGATAGATTCACGTTAGGTGTATACAGGGGCTTCCCATAACAAAAATAGATTATTAACCACTGACTTAATGTTAGGTCATTGCCATGGCTGTAAGAAGCTGAGGAGCTTTGCTTAGCAGCCCAAGATAATTAAGCTGCCTTATGGCTGAAACATCCCTGCCTGTTCCATTCACAGCAGAACAAATTCGGGGCTGAAGGAGATCCAAATATCTCCATTTCAGCAGACAGGAGGTACCCTCAGACAATGCCAAAAGTCAGCATTGCAAAGCAAATTAAATCTTTCTCTTCTTCCTCTTCATCGAGTTCACTGCTGTTCTTCTTTCTCTGGCGAGAGACGATCTTTGAGAGAGCATTTTTCCCTCTCTCAAAGCGTATACAAATGCCAGGACGTACACTGGCATTTTTCCTGTACCTTTGAGCGACTCATCAGTCTGTACCTCCTTAATTTTACTGAGATCTAGCTGAAACATGTCAAGGAGCCATGAGGATTTTTTCCCATGCAAAGTAGTTTCTTTGCAAAAAGAAAAAAAAAAAAAAATCCAGTTGTTCTGTTGCAGCAGAAATTGCCGTTTCACTTTTAAAGAAGAAAAAAAAAAGGGGGGTATAAGCAGAAAAATAGTTTTATAAGCAGCTTTTTGTCTCCTGGCGGTCTTTCAAGAGTTCAGCTCTAAATAAGGGTTGGCTTCCCTTCGGGTTGGGATTTTCCTCACGGCTTTCCTCCCTGTGCATTCTCAGTTGTCTAACAACAGGTCATCTTTTGCTGCAGCCCTTCCAAAATAGAGGGAAGGAGAAGTTAAAGAGGTCTCTGCAATTCTTCCGCTTTCCTTTTATTTTATTAAAAAGAAAAATACAGAGCTGAAAAGCTTCAGTGTATTTTTGGAGGGAAGTTTTTCTTCTTTGACTGACTTCGGTGTCTCTTTCCGATCCTTGTTTGGCTCAAGATCCAGATAAATATTCTCCTTAGTCCTAAATCCATCCTGTGCAGAGAAATGGTCCTCAAAAGAGGGTGCAAGATGTCTTCAGATCTATGTATGACTTTGGGGCAGCTGATTCAGACCTTGAGCCTTTCAGCAGGATTGAATGAGATGAGTTTTGTGACATTTCAGACCAAAGGAGGAGCAGATTCTGTGATCAGTGTGTGATAGGAAAGGAAACCCAACCATAAGGGATTGCAAAGTAGCTAAATGGGATTTCAACTAGATTTAAAACTCTTTTGGATCCAGGATCTTTTCTTTTTTCCCTTTTCAGTGCATTTTTTCAGAATGGAAGCATCCTTAGCAGGGTTGGAAAATCAAGCGTCTCAGTGGAAGTTCTTCTTCCACAGGAATCAAAGTGTATCACTGAAGTTTTGAGGTTCTGAGCATTTTAAGATAAACAGAAAGGATTTCTGACACCAGGTAAAATTGTCTGCAAAACAACCCTCTTATAAAACTGTATTTTTACAATGGTCAGAAAAGTCAAACCTATTCTGAGACCTTGGAAGACGTCGTGAGCTAACAGATACGTGACAAATACAAGATTTAAGGGTGGAATTTTATATATATATATGTATGTATTTTTATGGGAAATAGATTAATATTTAAAACCAAATGTGCCCAGTCCTAGATGGCAGTATCAGCAGAGTAGACAAACTAGCGCAGAAGTTTGCTCTTCCTCAAACGATCAGGGTTTGGACACAGTGACAGTGAGGAAGAGCAAAATACCTGATGCAACTGGAGCTGCGCTCTGGGTCTGAAAAGGAAGCAATGCCTGGGATTGCTCAATCAAAACTGTTAATTTGGTATCGATAATTAAGAAAAAAAAAAAGCACAAGTGTAACAGAAAGTTCCTTACAGGCTGTCTTGGCACAACAAAAGTCCCTAAACATATGCTCAGCTTTAAATATGTGCTTAAGTCCCATTAATTACAGTGTTAACTTGAAGAGTAGACTGAAGTGCTTTTCTAAATCAAGGCTTCCTAAGTTTTCCTTAGCAATATTTAACGGCCAAAATGAAAAAGGAGCTGTAGGATTCATCAGAGGGAGAAGGGAAAGTTAAAAAAAAAAAAAAGAGAGAGAGAAAGAGAGAGAGAGAGTGCAAAAGGAAGGAAAAACAAAGAGGAGGAAACTTTATGGCTCTGTAAACAGCTGTAAGCAATGTCTCTGGTCGGGTCAGACCGGTCTGAGTTGACAAGGCAGTGTCTCCAATTATATAGCATGCTGTAGCCTGTAAAAATGAAATCAATTTGTTATTTTTCTGGGAGAACATTATAGCGTGAGTTCACACATTTGGTGAGCCTGATGACTCAGTGAAAGCCAGAGAAGGAGCTCGCATAGGTGTTTGTGTGTGTGTGCACGATGGAGTGAGGGTATTTGTGCGATATTCAAACTACGTTCTTGGAGGAAAGGGTGAGAAATAGAAGTCATTTGCTGTATTGGAACAGTGGACAGTGAAAATCGTGTTATTCTTACAGGGTTACATAAACACCACAACGAGCTTTCCATCCATGGATCTCACTTCAAAATTGGCTTCATCACTAAGGAGTTTCAGGATAAAATTCCCCCAAGCACTTAAGCACTTAAGCAATTTAGTAGTCCAAATCCAATCTTTGCAAGGATCTGAGGTCTTCGAGCCT
>WEIS01073642.1:0-28418 GCA_013389965.1 Todus mexicanus | reverse complement strand
CCGGGCTCCTCTCGGGGCCGATTCCTTCAAGTGTTGCGTAACGGGGAGTGCGCCCCAAATGTGCCCCCGTTGCTCGGCTCGACACCCTACACCGGGGGGCAGCCCGGTCCCTTCCCCCCTCTCCGGTACCGGGGCCACCTGCGGCCGCTCGGGGCCAGCCGGGCGCAAACCCGGGTCCCCCCACCCCTGTTTGTAGGGAGAGAGGTGGGAACTGCCCCAGAACAGTTTTCGTGGATCGCGTAGAAGAAGGTAGCGAAGGCAGCGGAGAGAGGACGCTGGCGCTGTCAGGAACGACGCTGCGAAGTGAGTGTGTGTGTCTGTGTGCGAGCGTGTGAGTGAAATCATGCCTCTCCTTTTGTGGAGCAGGCTATTTTGGTAATGCAGCGAGCCCGGGGTGTCTTCGCTTCAAACGCTTCCCCGGTTATCGTGGGATCGTTGTGCCCTTGTTTGCCCAAGAGCCCCGGCAGCTCCGGAGTAAACGGGAGGGTTTCATTCCTTGAAGGGAGAAGGAGAAGAAGGAGAAACGTGAGGCAGGGATGACATCTTATTAGAAACACTCTTCAGGATGTTGGGGAATTGCAGCGTTGCTGCTTGCTCTAGTTGAAGCCGTGTCAGTTGTTTTCGTGATGAAAGCCCGTTTTCAAAAGACTTCGGAACTGTCGCTAAACTTGGGCGTGTTTTAATCTGGTATTCTTGGGGGTCGAGCTAGAGGAAAGTCGGGGTTGTTTGGGGTTTTTTTTTAGGCTGAGAATTTTGTCTGAGATTCTGCTTTGGGTGGTGGAATGCTCTGCAGCTTGAAGAGGGTGGTGGTGCTTGGGTGAACTGACTTGTTCAGGTATGTAAATACTGAAATTTGAGATAATTGTGTTTGGTGAGATGGATGGAATAAAACGATAAGGTTGTGTGTTAAGCTGTTGTCTGTGGGGCTGTTGTAGCAACAGCCTTAAAACTGTGTTCAAGGAGCCTTTACATCTGACAGATGGAAATCAAATTCCACTTCAGATGCGGGCTTGTTCTTTTGAAAGCCTCTGTTGCCCTTTGTATCCACCCGCCTGTCCCAGTCGCTGGGATCTGGGCGCTTGTGCAGCAGAACAGATCGGTGTCGTGCTTTCCTGCCGTGTACTGAATCTGTGCTCTCGGCACTGTTTTTTCACATTTGACCCTCCAGATTCAAAAGCTGTTCTGAAGGTGCTCTGAAAGAAATGGAAGAAAGCCGTGACTAATTGCAAAAGTAGAGGATTGAAAAATCAGGGTCGTACATCTCGTTTTCCTGTTAGTTTGCTCTGGACGAGCTATTCAAACAGTTGTACGCCACTACACTGAGCTGTCAAGCAGGCAAGAAAGGTTCGTGGTGGTTTTGGAGACAGGGTGGTTGTCCGGATCTTTAGAGATCCTTTGCAGAAATGCTCCACAGAAGCAGAGTGCGCGTTTCTGGGCAGTGCTGGGTAACTGCCGTGTGATTTGTGCTTAAACAGCTGCGGGGTTTTTTTGGAAAACTTTTACAGTTGCAAGGATTGAATGGGAAAGGTGCATGCAAAAGGTGCATGACTGATGCAGATGCTGTCAGATCCCAACTGGTTCATCATCAGCAATTGTTTATGCCCAGATCTCTCGCACTGGGAAGCAGTGCTAGGACAGGTACTCCTAGTCCCTTTCTCTACCTGGAGGCACATCTTGAACATGTGTTGGTATTAATGTAATGCACACCGGCAGGATGTTCTGGTGATGTAGGTGGGACGCCTTCCTCTCCTTCCCTCTTTGCTTTCTGTCGTTCATTTTGCAGCAAGAAAACGTTGGCTGTTTGCTCTTCTGTTCTGGGCATGAAGAAAAGTTAGAGATAGCACCGGAGTTGCTGGCTGAGAATAACAGCCTGAATCCCAATAAATAGGCACTGACGTGATGCTCCTAATACGAGGAGATTCTGGTAAATCTTCGACGTTGTAGAAGGCCTCAGAGACTCATTGAAATTAATGAGTTTAATAAAATCCCCGTACTCTATAGCGATCTCGCGTGTCTCTGTGTGCGCGTAATTAATGACAAAGAGAGCTGAAAATAAAACCCTGTATAGATGATGTGTAGTGTGGAATATGTGACAGGAGTTGCTTGCCTTTGCTTGTTTTAAAACTTCCATTGCTTGATTTTCTGTTCTGAAGTGCAGTAGGTATTTTTCTGAAGGCTGCAGTGTGATTACCAATTAGTTGTTTTCTGTCAGGTTTTCTCTAAAAATATCTTTAGCGGTGAAAAAAATAATAAATCAGTGATCACATCCCCCCTATTTTAAAAATTCAAGAAAAATAAAAAGAAATGTTTCCTCGTGTGCTGGTAAATCTTATTGGTTAGGACTTCGCATAGGCACAGATAAAGAGGAGACCTCTTAGAGTGTAGCTAAGAGATGCTTGTGGCACTAAGCTGAAAAATGAGACGTGTAACATTAATATATGTGATGCAATCATTTTGGTAGCAGTGACATTTTTATGCAATAAACCGTTGGTGTAAATTGAATAGCATTTATTTTGTGATGTGAACAGAGTCTCTTGTGATTTTTAACTTAGGTAATACGAACATAGTTTATATATTCAAATCAAAATGTATGTGCCTTTTTCACTAAAGAAATGCTCCGTGAATGGGTTCTCAGTTTACGAGTCGCATGAACATACCTGTAGTGTTCAGCAGATGTGACTTATGTTTGAAGGCATGCATGCTGCCTTCTTCCACCTCTGGGTCTGAATTTCCAGCTCAGCTCATTTTGGGTGTGATGGTTGTGTATTAGTAGGTTTCTGGGTTGAACCATGTTAGGGGAAATATACAAGTTCTTCCATTAATGTGTTCAAAATCTGGATTTAAAGTTAAAGCTTTCTCCAAGTCTGAGTTAGTCTTGTTCCTTCTGACTACAGATTTCTTAAGAGAATGTGGAAGAGTCTTATACTGCAGTTCTTCACTGGTGTTTGAGTAGGTACCTAGATGATTTTGTTGTACTAGCTGAATGGGCAGTAGATTTCTACCCCTGGTAACTCCGTAAGATTTCCCAGAATAGTGCTCAAAGTGCTTATTTGTCATTTACAAAAAAAAAAAAGAAAAAAAGAAAAAAAAAGAAAAAAGAAAGTCATAATTCCTTTAAATTCAGCCGAAAGACATTAACCTTGGCAGCTGCCTGAGTATTACGCATTCATGTGAGGCTTACATCAAGAAGATGTAAAACGTAGGAATACTGCCAGCTGAGTTGCAGTGTGTTTGTTTTGCTTTTTCAGTTAGGCAGAAACATCTTTGTAGTGGATTGAAAAGAGTGCTACTTACTGTGCTACTCTTGGACTATGAATTACAATTTTAAAGCAGACAGGCAGTAGAATGCATACTAATGCCTTTGTGGCCAGTGTTGGACTTGAAGCTTCCGAGTTGCTAGAGCTAAAGGTATTGATCAAAGAGCAACCATGTGTTCAGAACAGGTAAATAAAAAGGAACGAGGGAATAAGTTCAGGAAAACCTTTATGCTGAAAGTTTACGTGTACGGCAGAACTTCGATCCATAAAAAATCGGGCTCAGAAGACTCTTCCGCTTGATTGTATTGATCTTTATGCAGAAAGAGCCACAGCAGCAACCTGAAGAACACCAGCTGCGCTGCGCTGGCGTCTCAGCAGATTGGGAGATGTGTCCCCTGTTTGACTTGAAACAGGTTGCTTGCAAAAGCTTCTAATGCAGCAGGGGCTGAACTGCAGCTCCTGCATGGGTGAAGGATCCTGATCCCCTGCCTCTGCTCCCCCTTTGCTGTTTACACCTGCTTGATGCAAACCTGCCCTAAGAGCAAGCTGGGACACTTTGGATTCAGTCAGTGCCTCGCAGGGGGGAAGAGAAGAAGGAGGTGGTGGTGGCTGCAGGGGCAGGAGGCACCGAGTCCTGAGGTACTCTGTTTTCTTCTTAGTGAGAAAGGTGACCTAAAGGGTCAGGTCATCTCAGATTTATTCCGAAGACCTGGAATTTGCATACAACTTTCTCTGCTGTTGTATCAACTGAAGAAACGCTTGAAAAGCTGTTAGGAATGAGAAAAAAAAAAAGAAGGGGAATTTCCAGTTTATCAGTAGTAGGAGTTGAAATGGAAGCTAGAAGCGTTTTTTTTTTTTTCTCTCCTGAGCTTTGAAATCACTCAGCTGGGCTGTGATGGGTAGATGGATTTTGGTGCATAGATTGAAAAGGAGTCTCCCTGCTAAGAAAAACAGGAACTGTTGATGCTTGTCACCGTGCAGGGCTTTGGGGCTGCAGAGCAGCAATTTTGGTTGTTTTGAAAAGTGGAAAAGCAGTTATGTCTGAATAAACAAAATGACCCCAGAGACTTAATCATAGCTACTTATTTTAGCTGACAAGTACTGAGGTTGGTTGGTGTTAGTTTTGTTGTTTTTTTTCCCCCCCTTTATTAGCAATCGCTTTAAAATTTAAACCTGAGCTAGGAAAACAGGAACCATAGGTGTGGAGATGTTCCTCTCCCTGATTTGCATGCAGCCTGTTTTTTATTTCGTGGGTAGGTGTGTTCAGTGTATGCGAGAGCAATTGAACATGTCAGCAGTTTCCTACAAGCTGCTCTTGCTGACTCACGTGTCTGGTGCAGCTTGGAGCTACCCTCGCTATAAACTATCCACAATAGGAGGCGCAGGCAGAGAGACCGTCAGTGCCGAGCCGTTGTTCAAAGGTTATTTTCAGTTCTCCGGTCACTGCTTTGCTGTGGTTTTCTTCCTCGGTAATATCAAAATACGCTGTCATTTTGCCAGGCTGCTGTTCTGCATGATGCGTAGTGTAAAGTAGGAATCCGTTGCATCACAGCAGAGGTTGTGCTCAAAGCGCGTCTGGGTGCTGTGGACGTTCGGCAGGTCTAAACCTCTTGGGTGTGCTTTGTTTCTGTTTTTGTGAATGGGATGTTAAAAAACCTCCACACATAACAACAACAAACAACAAAAAAACCCTGAGCATCATTCCTACTTTGAATCTCACAAATCCAGTGTATGAATTGTGTTCTCCCTCGCCAATTGCAAGCCTTCCAGTCTCCTACCCTCCACCCTTTTTTTTCTTCTTTAAAGCCAGCAAAGAATTCTGATTAAAGTTTAAAAACCTGGGTTTAGATATCCATAGTTTTCATAATTTTTCTATTTCTTAGTCTGTTTTTTTGTCTCCCGTGCGGCAATATTGCTCGCCGTTAGCATGAAAGGATTCCTTCATTTGCATCAAGGCGAAGACTTACGCTCTTGTACAACTGCTTCTTTATTTACAGACTCTATTCTGATTACTCATAAGGATCCTAAAACGATAGCTTCTGCTGACTGATGATTTTTAACTGATCTTGTTGTGGTTTTTTTTCTTCCCTCTTTTTCCTTTCTTAGTTGCTCACAAAAGCCTTTACAGAAGCGGAGCGAATTATCCATCTGCAGTTCTGGATTTACTGTCACGGAGTTTAGATTTATAGTCGTCTTTTGTGTATTTTTCTTGGTTTTGTGGAACGGGGCAAAAAATAAGCAGTCTTTAAAAGTGTGATAAACAAAATCAGCTGGTATAGAACAGGCTTTAAATAACAATAAGGTGAGTTATTCTCACTTGTTTTGCTTTTAGTCAACAGCTTCGACCAGTAATGAATAGAAAACCACATCGAGAGCTTTGTAACACATGAAGAAAATGGGTGTTCTTGGTTTCCGCCAATACAAATGACTCATCAGTATCAGTAGGGTTTCTACTTCTAATAATAAAACTGTGGAAGACCTTTAAAATGTGTGGTTTTGGCCCCTACTCTTAGTGAAAGGTTGGAAAATGAGACTTTGAGCTTTTTTTTTTTTTAAAAACTTATGGAAGCTTTAGTGATTTGCTGTGCAAAGATCTCATACCCTCCAAAAAACACCTACTCATACCGCTGCTCGCAGTGCTAAAATCTTCCCCTCTGCTGTCTCTCCTCAGTGTTTCGTGTTTTGCCACAGTGACTATTGCTGATGCTTAGCCTCCATGTCAGAGATGCACATCTGGAAAATATAATCTATTTATGTCGAGTAGGGGAAGACTTGGCACACTATCTTGTCTTGCCGAGCTGCTCTTCTCCACCTCTCCAGCTCTGGTAAAGAGAGGACAGTAAGATTGCCAAGTGACCTGTATTGCTCTTCATGCTGGGGTCAGAGAATCCGGAGAGGAAAGTAAACAGAAAAAAAGGAGTAAAAAGAATAAACGACAACTGCAGGATGTGTCTGTCATTACCTGAGAGGAAAAGCACGTCTTCCAGTACTGAAAGTGATACTGAAAAAGGGCAAATCAGAAAGTGATTATTTAATTATTTCTTTTTTCTTTTCTTTTTTTTTTTTTTTTTTAAGGAATGATTTCTAAATGTGCTGGCATCCTTTTAGCAGTTTATCTATAAGGCTGAAATCTTTTTGTAAAGACTCTACCTCATGGTTAGTGCAGCAGAGCAACCCCTAGCACATACTGCCTTTTGTCTGAAACTGTACCTGTACAGAATGAGAGATTGCTTTGTTTTCGTGTAAGTAGAGCATTCCCTCCGTGCTCTTAAAATATATCAAATCTTAATTCTTTTACGCGAGGTGTTCTACTTCTAGTGGTAGTCCGGTCAGCGTCTCCTGATCTGCTGAATTACTATATAGTGTTGCTGCCAGCTTTCAAGTTGCCTGTGTTGTTAAAAGATTTAAAGACTATAAATGAGGCAGAGCTAGTATTTTCTTCCCTGCTAGAGTGAAAATTCCAACATTTGTGAAACCTCTGTGTTTACTTTCTCTGTTGTTGCAATATTTATACTAGTAAGTTACTCCGTATAAGGATATGCTGGTTCTTTGTTTCTTGTTATGCGATCTTAAAAGCAGAGTATGCTTTTTGCAAAATCAGTTCTGGGGCAAATCTTCAGTAAATCTGCACCTATCACAGCTCCCTCAGTGTCAACGGTCATCTTTTGCCACTAAATATTTAAATATATGTACATAGCTAATCTGGATTGTGCTGAAATACCTCAGGTATGTTTGTTAGTTTCTTGTATAACCAGACTGTGATGGAGAATCTTTGTCATGTCGCTTCTTACTGGGAGAGGCGCACTAAAAATAGAGGCAGAGAAGCCTGTGGAGATATAACTTTGAAACATGTGAAAATCCAGTTGTTTGTTACATGGCAACAATAAGAGAGATTTTACTATTTTAAGATTGGTGCAGCAGAAAAGGCCAACTTCCGATTTACAGGATTAATTTATGATCAATTCTTACTGAAGTTCACAGAAGAATAATTGGTAAGAACTGCAGAATACAATGTCAGTAGTAATTCAGAGTTCGAGAGGGCATAGGTTCAGTGCTCTGATATCAGGTTGTCTTTAGAAAATCTTGCCATCAGAAACATGACAAATAGATAACATGTCCAAATCTTGTCCATATTCTGAGATCTGCTGACGTGGAAACAGCACTTGTGAGCAAAATCACTGAGGAATGGACCTGTGAAGGGCAACAGACACTGTCACTAATGAATTTTGAGACCATGATTCTGCTCTGCATCATCTCCTTTCCTTTTTCTTGCCCTGGCACCTGTCTCATCCCACAATGGACAAGCCCTGAAAGGTAAATTGGTAGAAGATTATTCATTGTATGTGTAGCGGTTGTTTTCCTCTGGTTGAGTTGACTGCAGGGTCTGGCAAGGACCTGGGTAAGGGATCAAATGAAATTAACATTTGTTAAAAGGCCTGGGTCTGACCGTCGGACACCTGGTCCCCAAAATACAGTGACCATCACTGCATCACGCTCCATCTCCTGAAGGTCACTCTTGTTTTGCTTTTGCAGTGTGATGGTACTGCAAAAAAACATCGGCAGCCTGTGCCCAGCCTAAGCCTTAGCTTGGTAGTAAGAGCTTGCTGCCAGAGTATGAGAGGTTCGGGCAGTTTAGTGTTGGCTTTTGTTTGCAACAGAAGATGGAAAGAAACGTTAGAGGAAAACCGAACTCAATCAAGCAAGTCTTCTAAGTTAACAAAATGCAAAAATTGTATCTTTTGCAAATATTCAAATAGCGGATGTTACTCTCACCTGATTCTGGTTGCTCCTGGCCTGATGGGACCTGGTTATGTCTCCTGTTTCCCAGCTGTGAGGAGCTCTTGTGAATTTAGATTTTTAAATCGAAGTTATACTTGAGGAGATGAGCGGACCTGGTGACTGGAGAGTTTTTTGAACGAGGTAGCTGTGATCCTAGACCCTCAGGTCTTCCTTGCAACCTTTTATTGCTCTGGGGATGATGGCAAGCATGTGCCCTTAGAGATGCTGAGTAACAGGTTCAGTGGATGATCAGGTGAATTTGCTCAGACGAAGGAGGGAGTCTGACCTCATCCTTCATAACCAGAGGGTGAAGTTAGGACCTGATAACCTCTTGTGCTGCTGGGTGAAAACCAGAGTTCACGCTTACCCGTGTGCTTGTTGGACTTTGCTGTGTGGATTCAGTTTTCTAACCTAGCACACGTCAATTTACTATTTTTGTAGTCCTTGCTAATTTTCTAGACAATTTGATGAGTAAGACCACAGGTACAAAGAGCAGCAGCACTAAAGCAGGGGTGATGGTGGGAAGTACTGAGGGTGCAGGGCCTTTGCTGAGTGGCATGCACAGATCACCTCAAGCCATGGCCTGTAGCTTCAGCCCGCATCGCTGCTGGAGATTGTTTGCTGTTGTTTGGGAGGGGATCGATGCTGCCGCTGTTCTTGTGCTCCTGAGCAGCTCCAGTGGTGGTTTTATATAAAGCTGAATGCATGTTAGGCATGCTTCTGCCCAGAACTTGACTAGCAAAACAACCGAAGTGTCTGCAGTCTTCTGGTTAGGTCCTGCTCTTGTGATGGGAAACCTAAATTCTGCTTCATGTCAACTTCATGTATCTGCTGTGCCTGAGGTACTTCTGTGTGTTGAACCTGTAACCTGCCAAATGCTTCTGACTGAGCGATTTAACTTCATTTCCAATCCCTTCATTTATTTGTGTAACTGTTACTAAATGTGCACTGAAGAGAAGTGTAGTGAAGAATTCTTTTTACAAAAATCCCAATTAATTGATGGTGTGAAGTAATGGTGAGGGATGTCATTGAGCTAACCCCAGCGTAAAAGTCATGGTAAATTATAAAATTGTTGAGTAGTTTGTGGTAGCTGAAGGTTCACGGGCAGTGCAAATATAAGCAACTCTGCAAGGAAATTTTTGTTTGTCTTTTTTCACTTCTTGTTCCTCTTCATTTGTCTTATTATTAGGCTAAAAGTAGAGTCAGTGATTCATTCAGTAATCTGTTTCTTGGACAGTTAGTCATCTGCCAATTTGTGTTAACTTTCCACTTTGTTCAGAAAGTGAGTAATGCTTAATGTGCTAACCACCAAATTCCAAGCTTTAAAAGCTGTGAGCATCATTCAACTCCAAACGTCCTCTTCACAATTTTTACCATTCTGTGAGATCAAAGCATGTAAGATTTAGTACAGCTACAGTCCAGTTGTTTTGTCTAGCCCCAGTTATTTAAGTAAAACACAAGGTTGCAAATGTGATGTCTGTTGTACACCAACCCCTTTATTACTTAATCAGTGCAATGCTTCATTTCTTTGCAGCTCCTACTTTCAACAGATAAATACTGCCTCCTTATTTCCCTCCCTCCCCAGGCTGCCGCGACTTTGATAATTTATATTGTTTCCTACCTCAACAAATTGCGATGCTATCAAGCCTATTTTAGTGAAAATAGCTTGCAAGGAAAGCTGAAATTGATATTAGCTGCGTGCTGCAAATGCTTCTGGTGCTTTTCATGATTCTTTTTGGTGGCACAAAACCTAATGATTGTAGTGTTCAAGTGTTATCTATATAGAACTTGAAGCTATAAAGCCTTCCTATAGTGATCGGCTAGATATTTTGATCTCAAGGTGATGCCAGTCATTTCTGAAGCTGAACATGGTGCTTGTTCAAATCATTTGAGAATTTTTTAACTCCTTTTTTCTTTCTTATGGAAACTGGAGTAGCGTAAAGAGTAACAAGGTCAGTAATGTCACGGGAAAGCTCTACAGGACCACAATCTTCACAGTCTGCTCTAAAATAACATGAAAGGACTGACTGCCTCACTCAGCAGCAAAAGAATTCAAGGTGCAGGACGGACTTGAGTGCTGTGGGGAAGGTGTGCGTACACAGGGGGTGAGGTGAGGTGGGGATGATAAACATGGGTACCAAAAGTGGTCAGTTTGACCCGACATTTTCCTTATTCCTTCCACAGGCACCTCTGTGTTGTTCCCCCCCCACTACAATTTCCCTCCATTTCCTGCAGTGTTGTCTCTGTGTGTGTATATGCGGTGGTACAGATGGTTTTAGGTTGTCCCCAGTGCCACAGTTCTGTAAACAGGCAATGCAAAAGCTGGTGGATGGGAAGGAACAGTCTTTGGTTGTAGGGCAGCGTGTCGATGCCTCCTGCCACAGTGTGATGAGGTCAGAGCAGAAATCAATTGTGCTCTGCTAGAGTCAGAAAAAGAAAAAAATTATTTGGTCTCGAGGAAGATGCAGGGAAAAAAATTTCTCTATTTCTAGAATCAGGATCCAGACTGTGTAAGTACCTGAAACCTCCATATACCCATGTTAACCAGCAATGTGAAGAATTACGGCTTCTGAAAGGTTTTTCCTTTCAACCTGACTTTGCACGCTAGCAAGTTTAAATAGGTTGGTTAAGCTTTGGGCAAACAGCCGTACCGGGAATGCTTATTTGAACAGCAGCCTTTTGAGATTTGCCAGTCCAGATTACCTTCAAATTTTTCAATATCAATGGTGTTAGTTAGTGCTCTTGCCTCTTTAGACCAACTGCTACTATCACGTTTCAAAAACTACTTGATTCTGGTTTGGTCTCAGTTTTCAGCTGATGAGCTTTACTTTTCAGGACCGATTCTTGGCGGGAATTTGAAATGTTCTTGGATATGCCTGCTTCTCAATTGGCTCAAGTGTGAGTGGAGTTTTCACATTATTTTGGTTAAAAGGCATCCAGGAGCCAACATGTGGAAGTGCTGCTCCCCTACCTGGTTTTAAACAAAAAAGCTTGAAACATAGGGTTGCATATGGAGGGACCCAAAAACCGTACCAGAATCGTCTGAGAAACTCTCTGTAAGATTAGCAAATTATGAAATTGCTCTCTGGTTGTCTAAAATCAGAATGTCCATCTTCTTAGGACGCATTGAGCCAATGGAGGTGACTGCTGCAGCCCTGTGTGGTTGGTGGTGCAGGTGACTGTGTCTGTGGCCCTCCTGTGCTTGAGGGAGAGCAAGCTGCTGATGGACGCCGGTGTCAGCAGAGTCATCGGCTGCCAAACCCCCTCCACTCTCCCTCAGCCCACATAGGATGTCTTTCCCCACATCAGCGTTGTTCTTAGGTTTCTTATTTAAACCTTCAGAGCATTACGAAGAAACTTGCCTTCTTGCAGGTGTTGAGGCAGGGGAGAGAAGAGCAAGGACTGAGGTGCCGCTCTCATATTCAGTGCACGTTGTAGGCCTGTGACTCAAGCCACAGCTGATTCACTGCCTGAAGCTGGTTTGTTGTTTTGTTGGTATTTTTTTTAAAGTAATCTGCCCAGAGGTGAGAACTGCTACCGTTCTGTTTGATTATGAGTAAACCCAAAGTGCAAGGAACGCCTTTGCTTCCAACCTTTTGCTCCTGACCTCCAGCAGCCAACATTTGGTGACAGACCTTGAGTGCTGAGCTGATGCTGGAGGAGATGGTCATCTGCCTTTCACAAGGTTGTGCAGCATTCGAGGGATCACTTAATCACTGGGCTTGGCACTTAGGGTTTCAGGTCACCTGAGCAGGACAAAGGAGGCTGTGGAACTTACAGCCGTACTTGGTCTAACGCCTGGCAGAGCTGCTTTCTTTGGCTGGTAAAGAGTCTAGGGGGTGAAGGAGAGATGACCACGTGCCTCAGCCCTTGTAGTTGTTGAAACTCAGATAAGGACAGTGTTCATTCTAGCAAAGTTGAAAAGGTGGTCAAAAGGCTGAAGTTCAGGTGTTTTTATCTGAGGAAGCTATGTTTTTTTCTCTCTCTTTTTTTTTAAATTTTTTAAATTTTATTTATTTATTTATTTATTTTAATTTTATTCTGCCTTCCTTCCATTCATTTCCTGACCGTAAAGTTTAGGACATTCCCATGAAGATGGACACATTGGTGTTGTCCTCCTGGCACAGACACAGAGGCACTGAGGAGGCACAGCCAGCAAGGGTTCTCCCGGGTATTTATGGAGGGGTGTTTCCTGCCCCAACTTGCTCTGCAGGTGCACTGCTCGGTCGGTTAAAGAAACCGCAAGTTGAAATGATCACCGAGGTGAAACAGTTTACAAATAGCTTTTCAGTGTTTGTTTTTATTTTTAACTCCTTCCCCACCCATGGGCCCCTCCCCCGGTGTATTGGCAGGCTGAAACAGCTCAAGAATGGAAAATTGTTGTTGGAGAATATGCAAAGCTCCCCAAGAGTTTCCAGAGGAGCCTCGGAAAGTGAGTTGATTTTCTAACCACCGATGGATGTTCTCCACCTCTTCCTTCCCTAAACCCTGCCTGTTCCCTTCTGTTCCTTTCTGACCTGGAGTTTATGGGGGTAACACTTTTTCTGTGGCTGGGGTTTTTTTTGAGGGTGATTGTATATTTTATTTTTTTTAAAGGGCTGACAGCTGATGAAAGAATACAGATAGCAATGTATTTGAACCTGGTGGAAGCAGAGTTCCCTTCTGGAACTTGCAAGGGGATCACTCAAGCCAGGTCCTGCTGCCCTGGCACCAGTTTCTGGTGTCCCCAGCAGTGTGGTCCCCACAGCCTTCTCTCAGGCAATTGATGTGTGCCCTTTTTGCCCTGATTTTAGCTTGCTGCGGAGAGGTCATCTCAACCGTACCGCCTCATCTGAGCACGAGAGGAAATTTAGACCTTTGTCTCTCCTTTTTTAAGTTTTATTTTCCTAACCCGTGTTCAATCACTTATGGAAAATTCTGGTCGAAAGGGTGAAATTTCTTTGCTGCGTGTTTAATCTCAAAACCACAGCTCCCAATACTCAGGACGCACTGGTGGTGATGCCCTGCTTACCACCTTTTTCCAGTGCTGCGTAGGTGTGGGGAGAGGTGCATGGAGGGCAGAAAGGGAAAGGGCTCAAATGGGATGGAGGGGTCTCTCTTGCCCCTTGGGCTGCTTTTCTAGTTTGCTTTTTAAATCAAGAAAAGAAAGCAAGTTTGGCTGCCTGCAAAGTAGGTTAATCATTGCAGAGAGACCTGGTGCTGGTACTCCATGTATGTATTTTCACACGTGTGCCGCTGGCTGCGTGCGTACTTTGCGGCTGGCGCAGCGTAGCTGGAAAGTATGTGGGAGCGCGTCTGCTTCCTCTGAGGCTGCTACAGGTGGTCAGAACAGGGTGGGGGGCGGAGGAGGAGATGCTTAGGGTGAGGTTTGACACCCACTTCCTCTAGCGCGTGTTGTCTGTGCTCGAACCCACCACCTCGCCGACAACCAGGCGGCTGCAGGTCGCGCCTGTACTGCTTCATCTCTGCTCCTACTGATTTGCTGTTGGAGGTTTATGACTAAGGTTGTGGTTTAATATGCCCTTTTTAGGTATGCAAAGTGTTTAAAATTATCTAGTGTTGCGTTTCTTCTTTTCTTTTTTCTTTTTTTGCCATGGCCTTTTCTACCTTTAAAAGTTTCCAGAACTTGAAGGCGGCAAGATGCGTAACTTTATTTTAAAAGAAAAAGAAAAAATTCTCCCTGATCGTTACTCATTGGCTACGAGTGTGCATTTTTTGCCTTTCAAACACAGTTTTTTGAGATTAAATAATTTCATAGCCTTTAAGGTTTAAATATCTAATACAAACTTGCGGTGAGCCTTCAAACTAAAGAGAAAGTGTCAATACCTGTATTTGCAAAGAGTCTCTCTCTTTAGGTGTGATTTCTTTCTTCTGCAGCCGTGCCCCAAGAAGCTTGATGTTAACATTTGCAAGTACAGATTTTCTTCCTCTTTACTTGAGGGCCTGCAATTTTACTTAACGGTTCAGGTGCTGCTTAATGCCTCGGATATTTGTCGAGCGTGTTGCACGTGTGCTCACATTCCCTTATGTTTCCAAAGAAACACTGTAGCCCAGCAAGGTAGGCTGCCATCGTGCTAATGGTGAAGATAAAATAGCACGTGCTGGCTTGGGAAGTAGATGGGAATAGAAGAAAGCAGTCCTATATTTACACGTACATCTGATTGATATAACACTCTTCTTTCTTAGCAGATTGTGCAGCTTTAGTGCCTACTGATTGTCTTTCTTCTACAGCCTGTGTCCTGTTCTACCATGGGGCGAGATAGAGTTTACCTATTCCTGTTCTTACTAAAGAAAAGGTTGTTTTCCCGATGGAGGTACCTGGAATATCTGACATCAGCTCATGATTGACAGGAGCTCCAAATGCTCAACTCCAGGGGAGCTTGAGTGAGTTGAACTGTCAGAGGTAGCTATTAGATATCACGAAGAAGTGTAGAGCGATCTTTTTGATGTTTGTGCCATCTCGTATCTCATTGTTAATTGAGACTGCTATGAGAGGACCCAACAGTAGTTGTAGACTGTGTGCTTGACACTTCTGGAAATGTTGATACGCAACCATTGTGGAAGTGTTAAGGCTTGACACATATTTTGAAAAGGAGTAACTGCAGGGAAACCTAATGCCCCACAAAGAGGCATGTTAATAATTAGCAAAGTCATACAGAATTAATGTGATTTAATTTGGGAAAAGATGCTGGAAGTCTCATTGCACTTTGGCTCAAGTTCGTTTCTTGCAGAAAGACTTCTTAGTTGTTTCTTGCGTATCATCTGCTTTGGACTTTGTATGGCTGGTCTTTGTAACCCTGCAGCCCACTTGCCAAGATACTTATATAGATCAAGTCACCCAGGTGTCCCTCCTTGAGTGTTGCAGGAGCAACTCCAGTAGAAGGAGCCAGTCCTCTTCCCAAGGATTTTCTGCTCAAGCAGAAGGTGCCATCCTCCTGAGGATTTTCTGCTCAGTGCTACCTTGGGACTGCCTTGTTGGTGGTCCTAGGGGCTCACCAGCTCCTGTGGACTTCACCCATCTCAGTGCCAGCAGGGTGATGGCTTGTCCCTGCACCAGCAGAGCCCTTGCACTTCTTGGGTGACACAGTCCATGGGAATCGCCCCTGAATTGCTCTAGAGGCTAAGACTGACCACCTTGATTTAGGGGCTGTTTGCCGAAAGGAACAAAATGGGGGAGGTTGAGTTGAAATAACCATAAATGTTGTGTGCAGCTGTCAGGCTGGAGTCGTCGGTTTAGAAAACAAGAGAGAAGGTGGTGCAAAGCCAAGAAGCAGCTGAGAAAAAAAATAAACCAGAAATTATACAAAGAGTTAAAAATGAGAAGACAGTCAAAGCCCAATCCTGTGTCATGTTGGAAAGGGGAACGTATAATGAAAAATCCTGTATCGGAGTAGGTGATATAGGAATTAAAACACATATCTGTTCTAAGTTGCTGCTTTCCATGCAACCTCACTTCAGAATTAACTCTACCCCAAAAAAATGCTGCTTGCATACAGGAAAACATGTTTTTGACTAGAAGATACAATAAAAAGACAGGGTGGGGCATACATGTGCTTTATGGTATGAAAGCAAGAGGAGAGCATATGCTGCAGAGCATGATGAGAGAATGCCTGTAACCTCTCTCCCTTTTTAACAATGAATTCAGAAGGTATTGTGCTCTTAAGATACGACGCCGAGACTTGAGCAGTTGAGTGGCAGTTAGAGTATATGCCATTTAAATTCTACCATTTTACCATCCATTTGGTGAAAAGGGAACTGAACAGTTGAAGGGAGTTTTAAAACATTTGAGTCCCTGAAACAACACAAGCGTTTAGTTCAGTACACAGAACTTGCATGCTAACCAGGGGCACATGGCAAATAAAATTCTAATTTATTCAATTTCTTTAGAGGTCTTACTGGTAGACACAAATGAAGCATATTGAGATCTCACCGTGGTTGCAAGCTGTGGCAGAAAAATTAGCACCACACTTTCCAGTGGAAGCAGAACAAAATGTGAAGTCTGCCAATTAAATTGGAAACAGCTCTTAATTTCCCCTCTCCTCCTCCTACCCTGAAGGATGAATGGCTTACTCTTCTGGATGGAACTTTGTGTAATGACTCATAGTTTTATATGGATTAGTGTGAATATGTAGGTGAGGGAGATGCTGGTATCTGAGAGTATATATATATAATGTCTAGGAGAAGTGTCCGGGAACACAGAATAAATGAATGTTTGATCTATTTCTCTTGCTGAATTAATGGAAACAGATGCAGAGTATCTTCCTTAACTCCTTCCCTTCCCAGTTGTGCTTGGTAGATACAAAGGAGGCTTGTGATGAATGGAGAATATGGCAGTACTGAACTGATCACTAAAATAAGGGTATCCGCTTTGCCCTGTCTGAAATATGCATGGACGGGGCACCAGGAGACAGAAGCGTGACAGTGCAGACATCATCAGCATGCGAAGTGTCTGTGGAACCATTCATGAGGTGGTCATTATTCTGATAGGTTTCCAACAGGAAAAGAAAGACCCTTCTGCCTCTTTACTCCATGCATCTTTGGTCAGATGACACTGGCCTGTGCATTACTATGGGCAGCAGCCGGAGGTTGGAACATCACACACCTTGCTCTTCTGGTGGCACCTTAACATGCCTTGTGTTAGAGTGTGTCGCCATCATACCAGCTGCTGCAAAGCCATAGGTAGGGCAGCCATATTTGTGCTGGGCTAAGCCAAAATCTCATGGCTCTGTAGTCATCTATAGCTGGTAACTTAAGACTGAAAATCCTGAGGTTAGTCCTGAGCTCCTGGCCTCTTCTTTCCCCTGGGAATGTGTTACTGGTCTTCTCTGTGAGGACTCTTCTGACTGTGGAGTCTTCTCAGTTCTCTCTGGGAGAAAACTTTGGTTTTCCCTTCAAGCCAGATGCCACGAAAGGCTTACTCTCAGAATGCCACAATAGCCTGGGAACATTTTCTGAAGAAGGGGAAATGCGTTTACATTAAAAACACACAACCACCACCAACAAAAAGAAGCAGCCGCTTCTCATATAAGTGGTGAGGAATCCCACAGTGTCTTCAGAGCAGTAGACTTTTTTGGTGTTGTGGAGTATCTCAGACCTCCCACCATCAAATGTCAAGGAGGTCTGACTTCCATTTTGAAACTAGTACCTGGCATGGAATATAGTTATACTAGAGGCTTATTGCCTAGAAACCCAAACATGGAGAAATCAAGAATTCATGTCGTTTGGTGTAATTTCTTGAAAAGAAATTAAAACTCCAGTGTTTATATTGGATCCCCAATGCAAGGCGCAGGAGGGAGCAGTGAGGGTATTTTATGATTAATGAGCCTTTCTGCATATGTTTCTCATGCCTCTTGGCATTTAGTAGTCTCAGCGACCTAGCTTTTTATTTCATTTTTTCTCCTGTTGGCATTCTCATCACTAGTCTCCTGAGATGCAAGAATCTACCCTCAACCAGCGGGTCTCTTCTTGGCTCTGAGGATATGACCAGTGTTACTATCCTTGGACTCCACCAGTCAAGTAGGTTAGTGTTTCTCTCCCTCTCCTACCGCCACATCTTTTGTTCTCTGCTTTGGCACACAGTTCCTACAACACCCTCACCTTGAAAACAAGATCCAGTTAAGTTGGGGAGCAGTGTTACGCTGAAGTTGCCAGCCTAGCTGAGACCAGGTTAATTTGTGTACTGTAGGAATCTGACCACGGTACTCACTGTCCCATGGGAGTCAGGTTTGCATCCCAGGCTGGCTCCCATGCAGAGCGTTCCTGTGGTTCCCGCTGTGGTGGCTGCTTGGGCAGCTGTGTAGACTTGACCCACATCGAAACAAAAGCCATAGGAAGAAGCACTCTTCAGCTGCTTTTCACTGTCCTTAGGAAGAGAAGAAACACAAGGTAACAACATGTGATTCCTCGCACTTAGAGGACAAAGACAGCAAGGGGACAAAAGTGCTGTACAGACCAAGCGGCACAGTCTATTGGGAGGTTTTTTTCCTTTTTTGGATCCATGTGATTTTTATGGATAGGGAGGGATTTGGCTTAGACATGGGACTGATCCTTCATCTGAGACAGCGTGAAGAAGATCTGATGCTGAAGATAAGCAATTTATCCTTTCAGATGGGAGCTTTTTCAACTGGTGGCAGGCCATATATGGCACATCAATAGCTCTACCTCCCCCGAGGTTTCTCCCTGCAGCTGTAGACCATGTGCTTGTGTATGTGTGCACGCTCACCAAGGAGGCGGGGGGCTGGTAGTATTTAACCAGCTGTAGATCAGTGAATCAGCGTAGGGAAAATTATTTCCCTTGGGCAGAGGAATGCTGTGCTAGAGCGGAGGCTGAGTTTGGCAGGCCCTCCACCTTCAGCGAACCCTGGCTACCACTCTGGTCGCTTACCTGTGCTGGAGAAGGCACTCCCAGTTGCCAGGTTCCACAGAAGGAGTTCTAGGCGCTTTACAACCACTGTACAGCCATCCGTGTCATTTCCTCTGCTACTTTGACCAAGGCGTGGAAGGACTGGACAAGAAACGTGGGAACTGACGGCTAGAGCATGAATTGGTGTGTCTGTAGAGCAAGAGCAGGGTGATGATAGCGTACTACTGAAAAATAAGAGTGCGCTGCAGGTCAGGCGGCAGCTCTCCAGGGACAAGCGTGAGGAGACCGTGCTTGTGCACTTCTGGCAGTAAGGCTTATGCTTCCTTTCCTGCCTCTCTCATTACTTGGAGAGCGGTCAGAAGAGAAGTCATCTGATCAACCTGCCAGAGGCCCTTCTTGCTTCTGCCCGACTGAAGAGGGAATTGTAAAAGTTTCCTCATTCATTCCTAACTTTGCTTTCTTGGCTGTTGATGCACTAGGAAATTCAGTCTATACCAGTCTGTTTTCCTCATACAGGCAGTCTGTCTATGTAGTAAATGTGTTTTGTCTTTCTCTAACCCCTGTGTACAACACACCTGTTTTCTGCAGCAGTGTGTGTCATTTTAACTAATTGTGCTTACATGGAGAAAGGCAGTGAGTAGGTGGAGGGGTTTAATTTCACTGGAGCGGTTCAGGAAAAGCAGCTGGATTTCTGTTTTGCATACGTCCTTATTCCACCCCATGCTTGACTAGTTTGGGAAGTGCTGTGGTGAGCACCCAACACAGTGAGTTTTGTCACCTGTGTGAGTGTCTGGATGTGCATCACAGAGGCTGCAGAATGAAGTGTGCCTAAGCGTCTGGGGTAGAGAAAGTGGCTCGGTTTCATTCTTATGGAAGTAGCCTTAGAGGTTTGCATGAGCCTTTTCTGCATCCTGGTGAGTAACCCAAAGGAGTGAGGCTTTCCACGAGAGATGCTAATGAAGAGGGTTACTAGCTGGCAACCTGTTGCTTCTGTGCATAATCGTCCTCCTAAGAGCTTGGTTTCCATCAGGGCAAGGGGAACAGAAGAAACAGGATGGGGTAGGTTTTCCTGTGATTGACCAGTGATAGTTTTCTTGCGCCTTGCCCTGAAGCTTCTGTAGCAGCTGCTGCCTGAAGCTGATGGTGAGGTGGATCATGAATGTGATCTGAGAAGGCATTTTCTTATGTACAGTATAAACCACTGTCATACAGTTACTGTTAAACGTTGCCGGTATTTCCTCTGAATGATGCTTTTGGAAGTCTTATAAAAAAGTGTGTGAACAAGAGGTACCACTGTGTGGGGAACACTGAGCTTCTACAGAAATGAAACTTGGCAAAACTGAATGCAGTGTATGACATCTGGCAGACCACTTGGCTGTATCCAGTGAAATAGATAAGGGACTCGCCATTGATTGACAGATTCATAGATACACCACATTGGCCTGTGCAGATTTAGGGCCCTATCTCCTCCAACTGGGGTAGAAGAGCTATAGTGAACAGCAACCATTCTCTGCATGGGACAGCTAAGACCAGGCTTTCAAACTCTGACTCAAATAATAAAACAATTTTCAGTGCGGATTTTGGTGATGATTTTCTTTGCCTGGGAAGGAGAGGTGTTTGAAAATCAGCTGTTCATAAATACGCAGTGAGGTCTTGGTGCTCTGGACAGTATTATACTCCTTTGAAAAACTCGAGGCAAAGCTATGCCAGTGTTTCCTCTTGGATCCTGAATATCATAGGAATACCACAGAGTTAGGATGGTACATCAATCAGATGTAATCCTATTAGTGAACGGAGGAGGATAATTGGTCTAGCAATATTGAAGTAAAAAAATCACCCCTTCAGTGTAGGTCAAAGAGATGGCAGAGAGGTTGGGACAGGTCAGAACATGGAAGTAAAGCATGAACGTGACCATTAATTAGATGTTGAGTCCAGCAAGATTGTTTTGTTTATATTGCATACATTGTACTTCTCGTTTCTTACAAAATAACAGATGTACCAGTATTAATGCACTGGACCTCTACTTAGTAACGTACTGTCTTCCTGGGAAAACCTATACGTAATAACATTGTTTTAGTAGGCACAAATCTGTGCTTGGGCTACAAGCACGTTTTGGACAGGACGTGTTTTGGGTACTGTGTGTGGAATTTTATATAGCAATTGTCCTCACTTTTGTGGGTAAATTTCTTAGCACTAAAATATTGAGCTACAACACTGTGCTTCATTGTTAGACTTGCTGACCTTTGTATTTAGTTGGAAAGGGAGCAGGAAATCTGTGTTTCCTAAAAGCTGCCTGAAGTCACAGAAGAAGGCAGTATCCCTTCTGCTAGCAGCGTACGAAATGACCTCTCGGTGCAAACAGAAATAACTGTGGCCACATGAAAGCCATATGGAGGCTTGGCTGTGGGAGTCAGCAATGATGGGAAGCAAATAAACAACATGGAACTGGATGTTAATGTTGGTTGTGTCAGATACGTAAGCTTATGTAGGTTGCAGTAGTTCTGCTTAATCAGGATCCGCAACCCACTTCTTACTGGAGCAGGCATGAGCCCATGGAGCAGATGTGTATACACTGCTTTGGAGGCCAAATCCAGTTGTCGACAAAAGAAAGGTGATCTTACAAGGAAGGGAAATCAAGGTTATTGCCTTCCCTGACTCTTGGACTGAAAAAAACCAAAAAGCAATCCAGAGTGGTGAAGACAAAACATCTCAGCCTCTCTTGCCAGTTGGAGAACTGCTAGTAATGTTTACAGTCTTGGAACAAAAGGCAACAAAACAAGTTACTTAAGAATCCATCATTCTGACAAAAATAGAGCTTTCAGCGGCCTGTTTTTTGTTTGTGATTTTTTTTTCTTTCTTTTTTTTTTCTTTTTCGAGCCTATGTTTCTCCAGCCAATCAATCCTGTTACCGAATAAAACTCTGGAAATCAACTTAACAAGATTAATGTCTGTAAATATTTATAAAACCTATGTGTTATACAGTCTCTTTAAATGAGATTATGTCATGTTTATAATAGTTGCTCATATTTTGTACCCAGTCTGGTCTGAAATTGAATAGTTTTCATTAATTTTTCTTGCTTGTTTAATTTCATGCTTAAACCAGTAAGTTACGAATTCGCATGACTGCCCACTTACTGTTACACTCAGAATAATTGCACCGAGTCACAGTGCACGGGCTCGAATTGCCATAGGGTGCTAATACTTGATATTTAAGCAAGCATGTTTATCTCAAAGCTGGCTTGTCAGTCTGCGTAATGCAATGTTTACTACGTGACATTCAGCCTAGAATGATCGTGGTTACGAGATGTAGTTTGTGATCATAAATAATGCCTAGAACTGGCGTTTGTCTTTTCAAGGATGTTAGGGAAATTATCTGCTAAACATGGGAAAAATAAATGCAGGGAAAATAAGTGTTGAGCTTTGGAAAAAGGGGATTTGTGTGCATCTGTTACAGCTTTCTTTAAAGATTCTTCTTCTTGCCTTTGCTTTTTCTGTCCCAGTAGATGTCTGTTTTTTGTCTACACTCTGTCTTGAACATCTTGTTTAACCAGAGGAGAATTTGAGATTATGAAATCTCAGTTTGTGAAGAGAATTATTAAAGATTTTTTTTTCCTGTTCAAGTTTATTTCCAAGGTTTAGCTCCAAGTGTTTAGTTCCAAACACTGATGTAGAGGGGATTTTTTTCCTCCTAGTGAAATTTCCTTCTGTGATAGAAAGAACCTCAGGGAAAATGACACTTGAAATGCGTTTCGCCTTCATTTATTTTGCTAATGTGTTTACAGGTAGTTAAAACACTGAGAAATTTAGTGGCAGCATCACCTGCTGGAGTGTGCTTTACAGAAGAAAAGCAAATAATGAAGGGAGGTAGTGGCTGTAAGTTTAATTGCATTTTCTGCTGAGGGGCTCTTCACTACTCCTGAAGGAAGCAACCAGTGCTCTGCAAACCCTTGGCAAGCAAATGAGAGCAGAGGACCCTTCCCCTAGGAGATGCCCTGCACCAGCAGGTGAGGGGCGTCTCGGCCACTCTGCAGGATGGATGTGTGCTGGGTAAAGCCTGCAGAGCTTTTCTTCCTCAAGCAAGGTGAATGGTTTCTTGTAGGACTTCACCAGAGCTGATATTTGGGTTTTAGCAGGAAAGCATAATTTTCTGAACTGCAAAGGTTCCACAGTTTTTGCTTTTGGGATTGCTAGCGAAGTGTCAGCCGCAGGCAGGATTTCATTTTTCATGGGAGGAGTGTCTGTGCAGTTCTGCAGACTGAAATAAAGGAACCTTTGGATTGAAAATCAGATAAATTTGTCAGTCAGAATACTGTTGTATTGTAGAGCTACAGGTAAGGAGTCAGATGGCACTTTATTCTTTGTAAAAACAGATGGGATAATTTTATGATGGTCCAGTCTTTGGCACCATCAATATTTATTGTCATTGAGCACAGTTGTTCCTGGCTGAGGAGATACCGTTATTTTGTTTCCTGTTCCTGCAGTTACTTGGAATATCCAAAGAAATCACTCTCATTCAGAGTCCACATCTGGCAGGTTAATATTTTGTGTTTCAAGTGGTTTTTGTGTGTCCATGTATTATTAGGTTCCCCCGAGCCTAACTCTTCAGCTTGTCCAGGTCTTGCTGAATGGCAGCACAGCTTTCTGGTGCATCAGCCACCCCTCTCAATTTTGCATCATCAGCAAAATTGCTGAGGGTACGCTCTGTACCTTCATTCAGGTCATTGGTGAGTATGTTGAACAAGACTGGACGCAGCACTGACCCCTGGGAGACACCCCCCAGAGCTACAGGCCTTCAACTAGAATCTGAGCCAGTAATCACAACCCACAGAGCTCTATCATTCAGCCAGTTCACAACCCATCTCATGGTCCACTCATCTGATCCACACTTCCTAAGCTTGCCTATGAGGATGTTATGGGAGACACTGTCAAAAGCCTTTCTGAAGTCGAGGCAGACAGCATCCACTGCTCTCCCCTCCTCTACCCAGCCAGTCATGCCATCACAGAAGACTATCAGATTGATTTCCCCTTGGTGAGTCTATGCTGACTCTCTTCATAATTTTCTTTTCCTCCATTTGCTTAGAGATGACCTCCAGAATGAGCTGTTCCATCAGCTTTCCGGGGATGGAGGTGAGGTGACTGGTCTGAAATTTCCAGGGTCCTCTTTCTTGCCCTTTTGAAGACTGGAGCACACTTATTTTCCCTTTTCACCATATGTATTACAATAAGAACATAGGGGAAAAGTACTGGAGAACATCACAGTTATAAATATGCTTTCATTTATATTCTCTTCTTTGATGATCTCTCTTTGTATAGTTAGCAAAAGATCAACAAATGTTTTAGTAAACAGTACCAATTTTATAGAGAATGTAGAGGAATCTGTATGTATGTGACAGGCTTACATCTTTTTTCCCCAACTGCATTAGAATCGGTTTGGGGTTTTTTTTAGATTTTAAGTACTTTGCATTATTCTTAACAGTGGTAATGCATGGAGCATACTGAGATATGTTATACACATATCATTTGTTCTTGGGCACCACTATAACATATGTGGGCGTCAACTGCATATTGCTGTGGTTTTTAACCAATTTATGATAGTTTTGTGCTGTTGCAAAGCTGAAGTATGCTAGAACCAGGATTGCCACCCACTTTAAATGTTGTTGTTAGCAGATAGCATTTATTTCAGTCACTTTAAAATCTTAATGTTATGAAGTGGTTTTAAGACGTTTATCCCTTTTTAAAGCAACTTTTGTATTCCATCTGGATAATATCTATTAGCGTTGGTGCTGGAGACCATTCTCCTGTAACGTGTAATGCTGGTGTGGAGTTCCACTGTGTTAATTGATTAATTCCACCGAGGTCTCTGACCTCCTAGAAGAGCAGGATCATCTGTGTTAAGTGTCCAAACAGGATACAACCGACTGAGCAGCAGCGTTCTCTCAAAGCACTCCTTGATCCTCTGGACAGAGTCCAGGGAGCCCATCACTTCGAGGAATACACGTGTTGGACCGTATGACCTTACATAATAACAGTGCATGTGAGAAGCCCAGAGGGCAGGTAATCCGTGGGGTGTCCAGTGCTGATGCTGCTAGTGGGCTAGTGAGTTCCTGTGCCGGAGAATTTTGCAGCTAGCTACCTCGTGGTTTCTGCAGATGTCATTCTGCAGCTTCTGTTTGTCCTCCTGCCTTCCTTGTATAGCAATTAGAATGAGAGAATGGGAAGCGTGCCTCGTGTAGTCCATGCGAAGATTCGTGAAGGAAGCTCACAAGGCTGCATGGGTAGCTCCTGTTGCCTCCAGTCAATTCTTTGGCTGAAATTAGCTTGAAGATTAGAGGAGAGGATGCAGCCACAAGTGCGCACACGCGAGCTTACAGAGCAGTGAATGTACCCAGAGAAATCGCCCAGAGTAAATTCTTTGTGTGTCGCGTAAACAAATATATCATAAACGTTCAGCACCTGCTTGTTAGATTCATTTAGTAGGTTACCCCATATTGCCTAAGAGCTCAAGTTAAAATGCTTACCAGTGCTGTGCTTGATCTTCGGGGATCTACTGAAAGAAACAGGCTGAACTTCCTCACCCCTTGTTCCATTTCTGTATGTGTAAAATGGAGGCTACCTGCCTTCCCAGGGCTTAGAGGGGATTAGTTACTCCTTATGGCTGGCTTTGGAGAGGAGAAGCACTAAGCAGGGTAGCGTGACGTATTCCTGGAGAGGGAGGAGCGAGCGTTAGCCGGTGAGGACTGGGTCAGGAGAGCCCCTGTGTGGGTGTGTGGGGGTGGAGGGAAGGCCACCAGTGGCCATGGGGAGCCCAGAGCTATGTGGGGCTAGCTGGCTCTTCTGGGATGCCTGCAGCCTGCTCTCTAAAGTGAGCAGACCGAGACAGGCGGAGGCAAAATACGCAGAGCATTTCAGTAAATATGAGCACAAACCTGTTGGCTTTAATCAGCTTATGAGAAATGAACTGCGCCTGGGAGCTGCACGTGCTGGGCTTGCAGGGCAAGCTCCAGTCAGGGCGTGAGCGTGTGCACGTCCCTGCGTCCTCCCAGGCTGCATGCCCTGGGCTGGGGGATGCTGCCTTTGGGTGTGTACCTGGTTCAGACCTCCCCCAAAAAGCCTGCTGGGAAAGGAAAACCTCGTCACTTAGCATGATCCAGCACAAGTTTGATGTTCCTCTGGAAATCTGTGCTTACTGTCTGCTTCCAGACAAATTCAGAACCTGGTTCAAGACAGATTAGCCTCACATCGTTAGCAAAATCAGTGGCACACTTGCTTGTCTGCCTCTTCTCACTTAGTTGAGTGTGGTTTTTTTCCCCGTGAGCTCTTTGTTGTCCCCATTGCTTCTGCAGTAAGCCCCATGCTGCGCTCCTGAGTAGCATCCCCATCGTCTGCTTAAGGGTCCTGGTGGTATCCCTGTGGTTTATCCACCCACAACCGCTTCCCCTTTCTGCCCCATCCCTTCTGCCCCCTCTGGAATTTAACTCCACATAGTTTGGATGGACAGTACACGACAGATAAAACAAGGTCTTAAACTGGGTTGCAGAGAGCTCCCATACTATGCAGGCCGAAGGGATGCCCAGGTGCATTCCTGCCTTTCAGAGGGCTATGCATCTGTTGGTTAAAAATCACCTATGTCTCACATTACCTCCAATTTCTGTCTACTTTTTCCCCCCTTTTTTCTGATGTTCCTTGTCCCTCACAAGAAGACAAAAGGCTGTAATATTAAAAGATAATTTTGTACGTCAGAGGAGAACACCCTTTTTCCTTGTGCATATTAATGTTCTATAATAACTACTGTGTAATAATTGATTTTCTGCAGGTAGCAACTTTGGGAGCTTGATGCAATAAAGTAACAGAGCTGTGCACCTTGTGTGTAACCCCTGCAGTATTTCAGCACTGTGAGAGAAACAGCCTTCATCATGTGAGAATAGAAATCACATTTCAACGTTTTTGGGTTTCAATGTGTGAACATCAAATGTAAGAACAGCAAAACAAAAGTGTCTGAAATTCATCACCTATTTTCCTCTGAGTTTGTCAGGCTCCTCACTGTAAGTGTGGTGGTACTTGAAAGCCCATAAGAATTCAGTTTTGAAGAAAAAAATCATTTTATAATCTTGAAATATTAACATAGGAAAAAAACCACAGGAAAAGGCTCTCTTGGCATCTGCTTCTGTGATGGGACAGATGATCTCTTTGTCATCTTGAAGTTCTACCTAAACTTGAGATGGAGAAACCCTGGCTCTTTATTATCGTCTGGCTTCTCGCTGTCTCTTTCAAATATGGTTGACGAGCTCCTTATTTTTCACTTCTAGCATGAACAGGGAGCCTCCAGCTCATGGAAGCTCTGCGAAAATGTGTAAGCAATTACAGAAGTCCAGTGAGGAGCTGTGAGGTGTGGTTCAGAGAGGAGCTGTGAGGTGTGGTTCTGTAGTAAATGGGCTCACTTGAGCCCAGGGGCTTGTTGCAGTGAGAAGTTGGACGTGTAGGGCAGATGGTGTTGTTCCCTGCTGTGGAGAATGAGCCTTGTGATTCTGGACCAGCAAGTGATGTCCAAAGAGTACTTGCTGCATCAGCCTGAAGAAAGGGTAGAGCATACAAAGAGCTGCTGTTTTGTCTGGTTGCGCACACGTCTGGTGCTCATTGAAGTAAAAGTTGATTTCTGGAGGCCATGTGAAATCCATCCATATGTCTGAGTTATTCCTCTGTGACTCGGAGGAAGTGAATTTGTAACTCCAGTTAGGTGTGAATTCTGGCTAAACGTGTGCTTGAGCCTGGTGGGAGCCAGAGAGGACAGTGCTGGTCTGGGGATGGAGTGGAGCTGGACTATGATGTCCTCAGAAAAAAGAAAGGCTATAGAGTTCAAAGGACAAGAAAGACACNAACCATTCTATGATTCAATGATTCCATTTTGAAGGAAGCTAGTGAGGAGGAGGGTGACCTCAGGACGTGCCAGAAGAGAGGTCAACAACATTGGTACCTACTTCGGATAAGACAAACCTAGAGGGTGAAGTTGGCTCCCCAATGTGACGAGAGTGAGCACTGATGAGGCACTGTGATTCTGCGGGTTGTACGGGTAGTGGTTCTTCTGGTTTTACCGAGAGCTGTTTCTTCAGGAGGAAGGTGCTTACCAAAGCTGTAAGTACCCATTGGGCTGGCAGCAAGCACATGCTGTTGCCATCTGGGCAGAGCTGAAGGGCTTTGTGTAGCTGTTGCCTCCTGTTCTGGTGCTGCAGTTGATGCACAGGCACTTGCACCCTGTCCCTCCCTGCCTATGCTACCAGTGCTGCTGTTATGTGGCCACTTCTTCTCAGTGTGGCACTACTGGTCTGCTCTGTTTTTAGGCTATGTTTGAAACACTTTGTTGCTGATTATGCAAAGTATCTGCTTTTCATTACCACAACTTGTTGGGTGAATGCTGTGTTGAGTCTTCAGGATGGATTTAATATTTCTTGAAATGGTATGTTAATTGCTTCCAATTTTCTGTTGCCTCGTCTTTTGGCCACTTCAACTTAAATTATTGTTACAGCTGCCCTTTTATGAAATGTGTTATGCCCATTCTGATTTCTTTTCAGTTTCATTTAAGTGCTTGGCAGATTAAGTATAGCTTCTTGCCTTAAATATTTTGTTTAGAACAACAGATTCCCATTAGATCACATATGGGAGTTTATTTAGCTAATAAGGAGACTGTATAGCACTACTGAGCGGAAAACACACTATTTTGTAGCTTACAGCATTAAACTGAAAATGGTGCATTTCTTGAAACTTGGGGGTTGTGTGTTGCTTCTTATATATATCAGGTTCTCAAAAAATGTTAGAACTGTTCTTCATCCAGAATTTTGTCACAGCAGGTGATGTGTGCTATTCCCCTAGATCTTAGCCTGTCAATAGGGGAAAGGGGATAGTTTTCCATACTGATTTTGAATTAAAAGGCTAATGAGTAAAACTGAAAAAAAAAAAAAGTCTCAAGGTAATGTGTCCCTTAAACCGTGACTGAAGTTTATGTGGATCTTCCTTCACTGGAGCAG